>BQNB010037535.1:9297-35318 GCA_026074375.1 Tanacetum coccineum
TTTTAAAGATAGTGAGTTTACTTTAGATCGAAGGTCAACACAAGATTCACATTCGACAGTAACTTCTTTATTCTTTTCAAGTTGATCTAGTCTTTTTCTAGGAGCACAAGCCTCGTTGTTTGTTTTTGTTGATTATCCTAAGGCTAATTTTGCATAACTTGTTATACTCATTTTGTAATGACTTGCTATCTAAAGATGAACTACTATAGTAAAGAGTATCAAAGAGTACCTCATTGTTGTCAAGCGCCATGAGACAAATCTCATCCCTCTTGGATTCGTCTTCTTCATCACTTTCACTCCAACATCCTCCAACGAACGCCTTTTGATCATTAAAGGAGTGTTTGGTACAATCACTTATGAAGTGATTTGGATCACCACACTTAAAGCATCTTCGATCATCCTTTCCTTCTTCCCTTCCTTTATTTTCCAGAAACCTTTCTTGTCGTCATGGGGTTGACGGACGAATTTCCCTCTTCGCCTAAAGAATTTCTTGAAATTTCTCACGGCCATGGCATACTATGCATCCCTTCCCGAACATGACTCCTTTTCGTCACTTGATACTTTCCTTGCTTTTAGAGCAAGAGATTTGTAGTTTTCCTTCTTAACCTTAGAAGCTTCCGAGTCCTTCTCGAGCACTACCTCATAGACCTTTAGGTTGCCAATGAGTTCGCCTAGAGGTAGTGTCGACAAGTCCTTAGATTCTTTAATCGTCGTCACCTTCGGACGCCATTTAGTGGGGAGAGCCCTCAAGAATTTCCTAACATGATTACGACTTGAAAAAGATTCGTCAAGTGCTTTAAAAGATGTAATAATAGTATTAAATCTAGCAAAAGCGAAATCAATAGTTTCATCATCGGAAATCACAAATTCTTCATATTTTTGAACAAACAAATCTATCTTATTATCTTTAACTTGTTTGTTAACTTGATGAGTAATTATAAGAGAGTTCCAAACATCTTTAGCAGTTTTACACATGAATATTCTTTCATATTTCTTTTTTGGTAAAGCATTGTATAAAACCATTTTAGCCTCATCATTTTTAGAAATCATTTTCTTATGGGTTTCTTCAAATTTTTCATAAGGGATGACTTCATCCTTTCCAGTATCCTTATTTTTAATGGTAGGTTTATAATCACCATAAACTATGATATGTCAAAGATCGATATCCTTATACTTTACATAAGTTTCAAATCCATTTTTCCAATATATAAAGAAATTAGCCTCAAAGAGATGTAGTCTTTAAATAGATTGACCCTCTTTGTATTTTTCCAAATCCATTATCGTTTAAAGTATTAAAATACAACATATTTAAAAAAAACTTTGGTAACCTAACTCTTGATGCCATTTGTGGAAAACTAGAAAGGGGGTTGAATAGTTTTCCCGATTTAAATTTGCTTTCAAAAAGTTAGTTTGAACTTTATGTGAAGTTGACGATATTGATGTTTGTATGATATGCTATCTAAGTATAATATGCAAGCAAATGTAAAAGAGAGTAAGAAAGATAAAATTGAGACACAAGCGTTTATAGTAGTTCGGCCACAAGGACACCTTCCTTGCCCTACTCTACTCCCCGAGTCACCTATTCGAGATTTCGTAAACACTAGTCACCAATCTCCTTTAATCGGCGGAGAAGCCTCACAACGTCGCTTACACCTTTTAACGGTACAAAGCTAAATACCAGATTCTAACAAAGGTAGAATCAACCCAATTGAACCACACTTCTTTTTACAAGGATGATGTATACTACTACAACTACTAAATGATGTACAAGATACAACAAGATGATCTTGATGAGAGGACAGAGATGCGAATCAGGCTTGCTTGAACTTGATCGTCTTGTATGTTATTTCAGCAATTTCTTCTACAAAGAGATTTACCTACAAATGATATATGCAACTAAGTAGAACTGAAAAATAAGAGAATGATCAGATTGTTAGAGAGATTAGAATGAGAATGAGTAAGTAAAACATGAGAAATGGCTTGGTATTTATAGGCCTAAAACTATACTATAGCACGGTTCTGTCGGTTCCATCTGCAAGATGGAACCGATCGTTATAAGTCAATGGAATCGGCTGCCCTGTATCACATTATACCGGTTCTGGGAACCGGCCAATGTAAGCTAAGGGAACCGACATTCTGACATAAGTCTTGTAGCACGGTTCTTCTGGTTTTGGGAACCGGCTAGTGTAAAGATATGGAATCGGCTTTATAAAGCACAATCCAAATTTTTGATTGCCAAATCATGAAAGATTATGTGTAATCTTGGTAGATTTTTCTAAGATATGGTAAGATGATTATGTCACCAATGATGTAAATGAGAAATAAAAAATACATGTGTAAATGGTTAGTTACATGTTTAAATGATTACTTGCAACGACTTATGTTTTGTTATTGACAAAATACAAGAAGATCGTAAGATAGAAATAAACGTTTTTACTGGGTTATTTGTAATAACAACTGTATTTGTCAAAACATGTTTCTCTTCAGTTTTTGAAACAAACTTTTTCTTTTGAACAACTTGTTTATTAATCGGTGTAACACAAAGAAGTTTGTCAAAAACTAAAGGTTTGTCAAACTTAGTATTTACATACTTACCTTTTTCAGCAGTTTTTAACTTGGCTTTTAACTCAAAGATTGTTATCAAAAGATCTTGATTATGTGCCCTTACATCCGCATATGCATATGTCTTTTGATTAACGTTGTTAATCAATTCATATATCTCTCCTTGAGTCTTATTACGTGTCTTTTTGATTGAATCAAAAAGCTTTTGGTATTCCAATTTGATATTTTCACGTTCTTTATGAAAAGATTGCACTTGAAATTCCAAAGACACATTCTCATTCTCAAGCTTTTCCATTTTTGATATCCAAAAGGTTTCACAAAGATTTTTCAAAGACGTTTCACAATCCATTGTCTCTTTTTGATGTTGCAGTTGTAGTTCAAAATCGATGCATTGTTTTTGACATATTTGAAAATCATTTTTAAGAATCTTTATTCATTTTAGCAAATTCTCTTGGACATCAATGGATTCCCTTTTGACTTTCTCAATCTCATTGTTCAAATTATCATTCATAGAATCAGAACACATCAACACACAATTTTGAACATCATGCTTAAGTGTTGCTCTAAGAGTCTATCATTTCAAATCTTGTTTTGTCGCATTTTTGCATCAAGATCACTTTCCATTAAAACAAACACATCCATCATTGCTTTTACTTCTTTTGGAAACTCTGTTTAAATAGCTTTGAAAATTGTATCCAAGTAATCAAGAATCAGGGTCACCTCTGGAGTGGTTTTAGTTTCCAACAGAGTGTATAATTTTTAATTTCATTTTCCAACATGTGAAAATGTCTAATCAGTTTACTTGAACTTGGCATTGTTACGGGAGGTAAACTCGATGTACTTGTACTTGTAGGAGTTCCAAAAGACGTAGAAGCTTCTGAAAAATATGTTTGTTTACGAGATAGCTCTACTTGTGGAACAAAAGTTTTGTAAAGATCGTTTAATTTCCCATAATCGATTGGACGAAAATTCTGTTTTTTCTCAATAGCAATTGGATCTTTCAATTTGTTTTCCATTTTAATTTGACTCTTGGTTGCATCCTCAAGTATTTCTTTAGTATCACAAACATTCACATGCACTTTGGAACTATGAAGATATAAAGCATCATACAACTTAGGATTATGAGAAATTGCTTGCTTGACCGTATAAGGATTTTCATAACCCAGACCATGTTTTAATTGTGGATAATAAACAGATGATGGTTTTGGTCTAAGCTTAAGCAATGCTTGCACAGAGTTACTCATTTTCATAACCACATTTTCATTCTTTTTGAGTTTAGATTCCAAATTCAGAACATCATCCAAATACTTATCTTTAGCTGCATTAAGCTTATGTTTCAAAGAAGTATGTGCAGTTTTTAGTTCTAAAACCTGTTTTCTTTGTTCTGAAACATTTAGTTGCAAATCATCTCTTTCTTTTTCCAAAGCTCTAATCTTATCTCTATCTTTAATGAATAGTGTTTGAAAATCATTTTCAAGTCGTTTTACCCGATGATCAGCCTCGATGTATTCTTTATGAAAATTGGTTTTGTTTGCTTTTGTTGTTTCAAAAACCCAAACCCTTTCCTTATATTGCTCAAGCTGTTTAGTTAACTCAACATTTTTTTGTTTAACCTTTTTCACAAGTATATGTTGCTTCTCAACTTCTTTGTAAGCATTTCTAGCTAATTGATCCAGTTCATTATCATGTGAATCATGAGTATTTTTATCGTGTTCAACGCTTTCATCATTAACTTCTACATATGGATCATCAAATATAATATCGCTATTAATTTGATCATCACTAGTTGGAGAGTTAATAATTTTAGGTTGCTCATGATACGTTTGTTCATGATTACTGTTGAAGAATAACGGATTCATGAAGCTTGTTGATGGTGTTTGTACCTCACTAATGAATGCAGAATCATAGCTTGGCCCTTCATCAGAATCAGTGTTTGCTTGTTGAATTCTGGCCATCATGCATATATTCACACTCAATTCTTCAATCTCTTCCATTTGAGCAGCATCAACAATGAGTCATTTTGTTCGTTGGAAAGAATAACTCTGATTTGAAATTAATTAACAATCCTTTTACTAAATAATATATATATAATAAATATAAATATATAATAATAAGAATTATCAAAAATCTCGATCAATAATAAGAATTCCAAGAGGCTTTTTAAAAGATAATTACTTTTATCCAAAGTAAAATCCTAAAAAAAACTTCCCGGGTCGTGTCCCGACGAGGTGTGAATTGAAAATCGAGGTTATATTTGTGATCGTGTGATTGAATGATCAATATTTGATTTTGATTCTATTTCTATAATTAAAATGCAAAAACAAGTAAAGGCACGTTAAAAACGAAAGCAATTAAAGCTAAAACACTAAAAACGATAACAGGAACGTAAAAACGCGACATAAAAACCTAAATTATCAAATTTTAATCCTAAAAATGCAAATTTAATTTTTAACAGTCCTAAATGATAAAATAAAATTTTAGAAAAGAGAATTATATTTTTTTGACATTTATTTTATTTATTATGAATTAAAAACAGTTTTAATCTAAAAATATTATAAAAAATACTAAACGAATTTGGAGAAATCTAAAAATTTCACAAAAAATACTTTGAACTATGTTAATCCTAAGAAAAATAAAAGTGGCAAAACGGCTTAAGGGAATAAGCTTGAAATAAGCTAAAATGGGCTGATTGCTTAAAAAGGTAAAAAGGTGTTATATATTAAATTGTGCAAAGTATGACAGGTGAAAAGTCCCAAGGGCAGTTGGTTGAGGTGTGTTTGTTAAATACGTTGGGTGTGTAAAGGGGAGGTCACAGGTTCGACCCCTATGACCTCTCTTTTTCATAAAACATTTTTTTGGTTTTCTTTTTTTTTAAATCTATAAAATAAGCTAAAATGACTAACTTTAAAAAAGAAACTTTTTGTAAATCCTACAAATAAGCTAGAAATAAGCTAATGAAAAAGTGACATATTTGCTTTTTAAACTAAGTGACTTATCAAACTAAAACTATTAGGACCTTTGGACTCATTAAGCACTAGAAAAGCAAATAAGCTGAACTAAACTAATCTAGGATTACTAATAAGCACTCAGAAACTGGATTAAGCAAAAAGCACAAGCTGAAAAGCACATTTTGGACTAAATCAGTTTGCAAATTTCAAGTCTAAAAAGGAATTCTAAAAGCACCGAAGCACCACTTTTGACACTGAATATAAGCTTCAAAAAGCTTAAACTAAAACTTTAAAACTCAAAACAACTGAATACTAACCACTAATGAACCCCTAAATTCTATTTTTAAGTAATTTGGACTAGAAATAAGCTAGAAATTGATATATCAATAATGACAGTTAAGACTTTAACATTCTTTTGCTTTTTTGAAATATTTGACACAACCTTAAAAGTAACAACTAGGCCTCAAATCCTTTTTGACACTTGCTTGAAATGAAATGAAACTGCATTCTAAACTAGATTGGAACACAAAAGCAACAACTAAAGAGAAGTTTTAAGAAAATTCCCTAATTAGCTAATAAGATGACTTTTAAACTGTGACATTTTGAAAATAAGCTTAAAACCTTAAAACTTAGCTAAAAACTTGATTAAATTGATTAAGACTATCAACTAGACTAAATTTAAGCTAAATCAAATTGGCTAAATGGCCAAAAGAGGCCTTAGCAGTTTTAGGTTTTAAGCTAAAACTGCTGACCCAAACACCCCTTTAAATTCTAGAATTCAACTTAAAAGCCAAAACAGAACCTAAGAAGCTGATTTTTATGAAAACAGATGAATGTTTAAGTTCATTGAAGTCACATAAGCAAAAACCTTGGACAAATAAGCATTAACCATTAAGCTAACTCAAAAAGCTATTAAAACTGATCTAAGGACAGATTATAATGAAAACACAAATCAAACTACACTAAAACAATAAACTAGATGCAATAAGCTAACAACAGACTAAATAAGCATAAATAAGCAAAGCATAAGCAGAAATAAGCAATGACATAAACTAAAGCTGTAAAAGAGATTTTGAACTTACAATTCCCTTTGCACAAAACAAAGGTGAGTTTGCTCTTAGAGAGCTTATCTACTAAGCTCCAGCTTATCTATGATAAGCTGGTGGGGTCCATAAGCCTTTCCCAAACTGGCTTATCATCCAAAACACAAGCTGAGGTATTTGATTGGTGATTTAATGAAACAGTAACATTTTATTTAAGTAAAACAGGATTATCAAGAGCTTATGAAATGATGTGAAAACAGATTAAGCTTGAAAGTGCAATAAGTAAAAAAGACAGAATCAAGAATAAGCTTGAAAATTGACTTGTATTAATAAAATGAAGTTACATTACTAAAAAGTAAATACAATAAAAGTAAATAAGCATAAAACTAAAACTACTCCTAAAACTAATTCTAAACTTGATAACTTGCTTTGTGTGAATAGTATCTCTATTTATAGGCAGATGTGTGTTTCTTCTGTGAGGAGAGAGTGAGGAGCCTTCATCCTTTAATCTCAGCCTTTGAATTATCTTGTTCATCAAGAAATGCCATCTGAGCCCTTCATCTTGGTCTTTAAATTCTTAACGAATGGGAGTGGAGAGGATTGCCAACATAGATTTGTTGGTTTGTGGTGTGGGGTAGTGGTGTGGGGTTGAGGTGCAGAGGTTGAAGACATGGGAAGAAGGTGAAATGAGAGTAACAGGTGAATAGGAGTGGGGATTTGGCGAGAAAATGGATTTGGGGTTCTGTTAGTTTGATTTTTTTTAATGAGGTTAGGAAAAAGGACTAAAGGTGTTAGCGGTATAAGGATGTAGGGACTAATGTTGTTAGTCCTTAAGGACGAATGGTGAAATAACCAGGGACTAACTGTGTTAGTCCTCAAGGAATAACGATGCAAAGGTTTAGGGATGATTGCTGAAAAGGTTTTAACGGTTGTTTAGGTTATGTGAATTTGGGCTTTTGTTTTAGGCTTTTGGGTCGGGCTTTAATTAAATGGAATTTTAGGCTTTTGATTTAACAAATGAGCTTAATGGGCTGGCCCGGCCCATTAAGTGAGGTATGGGTTGGTGTTAGGAATATTGTAATAGATAGTTACTACTAGTAGGTATGTAGTTCCTACTGGTAGAGTAAAAGTTCTTGCTGGTAGGTATGTAGTTCCTACTGGTAAGGATAATGTTATAGTTAGTGCTGGCAGATCAAAAGTTATTCCTGCTGGTAGAACAATATTAGTCCTGGTAGTATTATGCTTACTCCGAGATGATAGTATAGTTAGTTAGTGATAAGGATATGCATGAGATATCCTAGGAAGTGATAATACTTATCTCTTTAGCGAGTCTTAGGTAACAGGTTGTTAGGGTTTCATGAGTATTTAAGAAACCTACGGTCATAGATGAAGGGTAGACGATCGAAAAACACTTTTATTGTTAATAGAAAAGATCCATAGAGGATCATTGTTTAAGTAATTCTTCTTCTTTAACTCTGTTGTTTATATTCCGCGTAAACAATAGTTTAATTTGTTAGAGTCTCTCTTAGAGTTGCTTGTGATTACATAAGTACTCTACAACCTTAACAGGTTTGAAGATCTATCTAGGGATGGACCTACAAGTGGTATCAGAGTCTGGTTAGAGAGCCTTTGTTAAAGAAAGTTTACTATTCTCACTCATAAAACTTCACAATGACTTCACCAATTCCTTTACCAACATTCTCTATGCCATCACCATCACAAACATTCTCTTTCCCATCAACATCTGAACCTGTGTTCTCTGTGTCAACCTCTGAACCAACATTTGAATCTCCAAACTCTCAAACCTCACAAAACACACAGTCTTAGCAGCAATTCCAACAATATCACACAACCACTGTCTCAAACAATAATGCAAAATTTCCTTACTTAAAGAAGGATGAATATGAGACGTGGGCCATGAAGATGGAGTACTGGATAATGAACAGTGATCACAACTTGTGGAACATTGTTCTAAATGGAAACAGCAGGAAAAAGACAGGAAGAGATCCAAAAGGAAATATTATGATACTTCCTCCTGTTTCTGTTGAGGAACACATTGCTGTTCAAAGAGAGACAAAAGCAAGAACAATATTGCTTCAGTCTCTTCCTGAGGATCACATGGCTGATTTTCATCATCTAGATGATGCAAGGGATATCTGGTTGGCTGTTAAAGCCAGATTTGGAGGTAATGAGGAGTCCAAGAAAATGAGGAAGTCAATGCTAAAGCAGGAGTTTTCTGACTTTAAAGTAACTGAATCAGAGGGTTTACATAAGGGGTATGATAGGTTTCAGAAGATCTTGAGTCAACTCAATCAGATGCAAGCTAAGCCTGACAATGAAGATTGCAATATGAAGTATCTACAGAAGCATTTCTCTTCCACCTTCTTGGTCATAGGTGGCAATCACTCTTAAAACCAAGGGTGGTCTTTGATTCCTAAGCTATTGATGATCTGTAAAACACAAGCAATCTATAGGACTTTAAAAAATTAATGTGAAAGGGGGGTCCAAGCAAATGATTCTAGAGGTACTTCTGCTCCTACCCATTCAGCCTTTGTTAATGCTGCTAGTACTAATTCAAAGATGCCATATCCTGATCAATCCCATTCAACCACTTTTACTACTGCTTCATCAATTCCTGCTGCTTCAAGCAATGTGATTGAAAGTGTTCTCCATTTCCTTTGTGTGGGGGGGGGGATTTGCTGAAAGTGATCCACAACAGCAGATCACTTATGAAGATTTTGATCAGATTGGGAAGATGGACTTGGAGGAACTAGACATCAAATTGCAAATGGCAATGCTATCTGTTAGGATTAACAGATTTGAAAAGAAAGCAGGAAGAAAGATGAAGTTTAACAACAAGGATGCTGCTAGGTTTGACAAAGGGAAGGTCAAATGCTATAAATGTTCTGAATTGGGTTACTTTGCTAGAGAATGTACAGGGAAACAGGTGGATTCAAAAGCAAGGTACTCTTCATTCAAACTTCAGGAGCTGAATAAGGGAGAAGAAACCAAGGCCTTGTTGTCTGTTGATTCTATAGTGAACTGGTCAGATCATGAAGGAGAAGATGTGGAAATTGGTGCTGCTCAAGTATATGGGATGATTGATGGAGCTGAGGAGGATGCTACTGGTGATGTTGCTGATGATGTTTCTAATGATGCTGCTGAATTTGCCCTCTTGGGGTCTCTTTCTCAGGTACAAAACTTGTCCTTTTTGGTTGTGAACATCTATATGCTGAAACTTAAAAAGGAATTTGACAATGTAGAAGCTCAATACAAAGAGTGTTATATTCAGGTTCAAGCATATAAAAGTACTTTACAAACTTTAGAACAACAGAAGGGATGGTACCAAAGTAATCAGCTAGCATTAGAAGAAAGAATTAGAATCTTAACTGCTAATTTAGAAAACACAACAAACATGCTAAAATATACTAAGAAACTGAATGAAAAGGCTAAACTTGACAACCTGAATGATAAGGTTAAACTTGAGGAGTCTAATGCAAGATTTGACAAATGGAAGGAGTCTTCCAAAAACCTGGTCAAACTGATCATAGTTTCCATGTCCTCTAATCAAGATATTTTGGTTTAGGATTTGGAGATTACATATTGGAATCAATGAGGTGTTTGATCTCTCTGCCCCTAGCATCTTTGACTCATCCCCTAAGGATGTTGCAGAGAAACCTCTCCATGACAGGTTTGTCAAAACTGTTGGAATGCATACTGTTCCTCCTCCTATAACAGGAACATTCATGCCTCCTTCCAACAATCCTGACCTTGATGAAACACAGTTTACCTATGGTGTACAAAGTCCAATAATAATTTTTTGAAACTAACTTATGTATCTAATGACATTGTCTCTTGTAAAAACAGTGAAATCCACAAACTCAGAGACCACTTACTTGCATACTGTATACAATTGTCAGTCCTCAAGCTCCAAGACAATGCACGCCTTTAAGCCTCTACCCTAGTTCAGTTGACTAAAACATGACAGAGACTGCTGATCAACAACCAAGTTCCACCAAAGATAATCCTAGTTTTTCTTTTAAGGAGAATGTAAAACTCCTGTTTTAGTTAATAAGAGTGAGTAAACAGTAAAGTTCTGATTGTAACAGAAAGTCTTTTGGTTCTAAGACATGTTTTGTTTGTGGTAGTAAATTTCATTTGATAAAAGATTGTGATTTTTATGAGAAACAGTTGGAATTGAATAATAAACCTATGTGGACTAATGTTGCAAATATTCCCTCATTTGTACCAAAAGCAGCATCTGTTCCTGCTAGTAGTAGGAATAGACAAACATCTGTTCCTGCTGGTAGTAGGAATAGACCAACATCTGTTCCTGCTGGTAGACAATTTTCTGCTGGTTGGAAAAATACTACTGCTCGATCTATAACCAGACCTACAAGCCATTATTTTCAACACTTTCGTAGGTCTGACTATTATAACCAACTGAAAATAGGATAGCAGGGAAGATGGTGAAACTGCTGTTAATCCCCTCAGCAGGATGTTGCCTTGAGAATACAAAGGCCAAATATGTAATGGGATCCAAAGAACAATGGTGGATCTCATCAATCAACATGGTTTTAAAACTATTAAAGATCCACAAGGCAGTCCAAGATCAGTAATGTCTTTGGGTCCTCTCATGTTACTAATTTGTTTGTTGTATGTGCATTGTAGGAAAATCCTCATAAGAATAGAGATTTAGGATAGTAGATTAGTGGATGTTCAGAAGCATGACAGGAAATAGGAGAAATAGGATGACTTTAGTTGAAGATATTGTAGAGGTACTGTGACTTTTGGAGGAGATGGCAATATCACTGGAAAAGGAACGCATAAGGACTTCCAAATGAACTTTGAAAATATTTATTATGGTGGAAAGACGCTTCAAAACTTTAACTTGTTCCTGTAACACAATATGTGAAGACCAAGAACAAAGTCCTTTTTAACAGATACAGAGTGGCCTAGCTCACCCTAAGGAGTTCCAACTACCTGAGAATAGTCAGGTGGTTCTCCAAATTCCAAGAAGGCACAATCTCTACTGTTTCACATTTGTCTTGACCATCCAACTGAAAGATATGTCACCTGTTTTCGGCAAAAAGCATCCTTAGAAGAGTCTACCAAATGGCATAGACGGATGGCTCATGTGAACTTCAAAAACATGAACAAGCTGGCTAAGCATGGATTAGTCAATGGGCTACCCTCCAAACTCTTCACAAATGAGCACAACTGTGTTGCCGTAAAAAACAAAGGAAAGCAACAACAAGGCCTTCTTACAGGCCCATCACAAGCAGTGAGCACCATTTCTGCTCCTCTCTAGTTACTTCACATGGATCTTTTTGGTCCTACTTCCATCAGAAGCATTGATCACAAGTACTATTCCTTGGTGGTTACAGATGACTTTAGCAGGTTCACATGTGGTGATTCTTTGGGACTAAAGGTGAACAATGGTATCCTTAAGGACTTTATTACTTTTATTGAAAACCAGTTAACTAAAAAGGTTAAAGCCATAAGGTGTGACAATGGGACAGAGTTTAAATTTTTTTGATTAATTGAACTCTGTGGGTCAAAGGGGATTAGGAGGGATTACAGTAATGCCAGAACCCCACAACAAAATGGGGTTGCTGAAGAAAAAAGAACCTCTCATAGAGGCAGCAAGAACTATGCTTGCTGACTCTATGTTGCCTACCATGTTTTGGACAGAAGCAGTTAAAACTGCCTGTTAAGTCTTGAACAGGGTTCTAGTGACTAAACCCCATAACAAGACACCTTATGAACTAGTGTATGGGAAAGTTCCCAACATCAGTCATCTTAAACCTTTTGGGTGTCTTGTGACCATACTTAACACTAGTGACCACTTGGAAAATTTGAGGGAAAAGCTGATGAAGGCTTTATTGTTAGGTATGCTGCTTATAGTAAGGCTTATAGGGTCTACAATTTATCCAGCAAAAAGATAGAAGAAACACTTAATCTGAGATATCTTGAAGATAAACCTAATGTTTAGGGTTTGGGTCATAAGTGGTATTTTGACCTTGACTATTTGACTGATTCTTTAGGTTATACTCGTTTCAAAACTAATCAACTGCAGGTACCCAAGATACTAACATACATGCAGGTACTCAAGCTGATTCAGATTCAGAGTGTGATGAACAAGTCATAGTTGTTCCTTCTTTTCCTTCTAACTCTTTTTCAGGTACAAAGGTTAATGAAGCTTCTGACATGGTGGAGGGCAGTTCAGATTATGCAGAGGAACTTGCTAGGCTTCAAAAGCAAGCATATGAAGCCAATGCTACAGCTGAGAAGCATCTGAGTCAAGCTGATAATGTCAACCAATGTAGGAATAGGTTTCTGCTGGTAAGTTGTTTCTGCTTGCTAGGTGTTACTATGATGGTCCTACTAGATCCATCTACTCCCTGTGTGTACACCGGTTCATAACTGATGCAACGATCAATTCCTCCTGTCACCTCATTGGGCTCAAGTGAACATTCTTCAAGATATCATCTCTCCATTCAGATCTTGCCAATTCCATTGTCCCATATTCATAAAGGAGGACATACCACCACCATCCTGACTCTGGCATTTTCACTTCCTCTTCATATGATGATGATTTTGGTGGTACTGTCACCAACTAGCACCGAAGTATAAGTGATTGACTCTGTTCCTACTCTATGAGAGGTGTGAACACTATTTCATCCACATCACAGATACTTTTGGATCTCACTTCACCTGTTCAGACAAGAGGTACATTGCAGAAGTCTAAATTTGGTACAAGTGCTTTTGTTAGCTATGTTCATGCTTAATAAAGGAACAATCACACAGATTATTTGCATTGTCTGTTTGCTTGTTTTCTTTCATAACTTGAACCAAGCAGTATTGCTCAAGCTCTTAATGATCCTGCTTGGATTGAAGCTATGCAAGAAGAGATGCAACAGTTTGTTAATCAGGAAGTATGGAAGCTTGTCCCTCTACCAGATGGAAAAATTGCTATTAGGACAAAATGGATTCTGAAAAACAAAAGAGATGCTAGAGGTATAGTTGTAAGGAATAAAGCCAGGTTGGTGGCTCAAGGTCATAGGCAAGAGGATGGCAAATGAATAAAATAAGGTATTTGCACCAGTTGCTATAATTGAGCTATTAGACAATACAGCATTGCCTCATATATGGGATTTATGGTATATCAAATGATGTCAGAAGTGCTTGTCCTGTATGGTGGAACAATAGAAGAAGAAGTTTATGTTACACCAACCTAAGGGATTTGAAGATCCTCATTTCCCTAAGCATGTTTACAGAGTTGTGAAAGCTTTGTATGGTCTTCATCAAGCACCAAGGGCCTGGTATGCAAGATTGTCTACTTTTCTGTTAAAGCATAATTACAGAAGAGGTACAATAGACAAAACTCGTGGGCTCTTCATTAATGAGAATTTCCAGGATATCAATAACTTGTTCAGTCTAATGTGATGACATTATTTTTGGTCTACAAACAAGGCCTGGGTTGTGAGTGACACGTTGAGTCTTGATGAAAGGAGAAATTTGAGATGAGTGCTAAAGCGATGAGTTTAACATTTTTCTTATGCTACAAGTAAACATAAAAACAAAAAAAAAAAAAGCCTTTGGAATTTTATCAGCCAAGATAAGTATGTTCAGGACATACTTAAGAAATTTGATATGGAAAGTGTGAGACCTGCAACAACACCCTTTGAAGCTTCAAAGCCAAAATCCAAGGATAAACCTGATGATGCTGTTAATGTTCACTTATACAGATCCATGATAGGTTCCTCATGTATTTGACAGCTTCAAGGCCAAATATTCAGTTTGCAGTGAGTGCTTGTTCTAGACACCAGGTTACACCTTTGACTTCCAATTTGAATGCAGTTAAGAAGATCTTTAAGTATCTTAAAGGCCAACCAAAACTTGGTCTATGGTACCCAAGAGATTCTCCCTTTGTGTTGGAAGCATATAGTAGATAGTGACTATGTTGGTTCTCATGGTGATAAAAATCAACAACTGGTGGATGTTAATTCTTGGGTAGAAGGTTGATTTCATGGCAGTGCAAAAAGCAAACCATTGTGGCTACTTCTTCCACTGAAGCCGAATATGTTGCTGCTGCTAACTGTTGTGGTCAGGTACTTTGGATTCAAAATCAATTGCTTGATTATGGGTTTAATTTTATGAACACCACATTTATTATTGATAATCAAAAGTACCATCTGCATAGTTAAAATCCTGTTTTTTCACCAAAGAACAAGCAATAAAGATAATTAGGTCACATTTTAATAAAGAGATAATCAAATGAGAAAAATCTTATTCAGGTGCTTAAGATTCACACAGATGAAAATGTGGCTGATTTGTTAACCAAGGCATTTGATGGACCTAGATTTCTTCATCTAGTGGTTCACATTGGGATGCTTAATCCCTAGATGCCATGGTTAAGGGGAGGATTTGGTCCCTAAGGGGAGGAACTGTAATTGATGAAATAATTTCCTAAGTAGTTTGGTTTTACTTTAATTTTTTCCACTTAATTTTTTCTTCTGGTTAGTTTTTTCATTTTTCTACTGATAGCTTAGTTGATTTAATCTAGTCAGTTTTTTCCAGTCTATGTTTTATCGGATGTTTTGGTCTAAGATTTTGCAGATAATTGGTTTATAAGTGTGGTTTTGCATGAAGAAAGCGGCATTATACTGATGATACATATTCATTCTGGTTTGGTCTGATGTATTGTCCTATTGGTTAAGGAGTTCCGACTGGTAGCTTCTGAAAATGTTTCCTACTAGGTAGAACAATTCCTGGTGGTTTTGTTCAGTTTGATTAACGATTGACATTTCTTGAGCAAAACTTAAATTGAGTTTACTACTAATTAAAAGTTATACGGTGAGAATAATTGGATATAGACTTCACAAACAGGGTCCTTATTTAAAGGGATAAGTACTATTTACCTTCACTTTAACTCTTACCTAAATTTAAAACCCTAACTTTTACTGCCCTTTTTCTCACACCTCTCTCTCTCTTTTGAAAAAATCAATTCCTACTAGCAAACGACCAGTAGTAACTCTCCTTCCACACCAGTACCAACACTCAATCGCAATTTTGTTATCAATCAAACAATAGGACATCTAAAAATATCGTGATGAACACAATAAGGTTGTTATCATGGAAACCTAAAGGGAGTGCAGACTATCATCAGGTTCTTGATTTTTTAAGGAGTTCACATATCAGGTATGCCATTAGCCATGACCCAATCATATATGACTCTTTGGTCAAACAATTTTGGTCAACGGCCTCCCTCAGAACATTTGAGGAAGGCCCACCAGCTATAATAGCCACCATTGATAGAACCCCCTATACAATCACTGAATCACTAGTTCGTAGTCAACTTCAACTAGATGATGAAGGGGGGTTGAGGACTTACCAACTGCTGACATTTATTTGGGGATGGATAATATGGGGAATCCTACTGAAGGGAAACTAACCTTCCATAAGAATAAGTTCTCACCTCAATGGAGGTTCATTGTCACACAATCATGCATTGTCTCAGCACCAAGTCTGGTAGCTGGGATCAATTTGGGAGTTCTTTGGCTACTGCTCTTATATGTTTAACTGAGGGAAGGAAGTTTAACTGGTCAAGCTATATTTTTAAAGGAATGGTTAACAACATTACCAATTCCTAAATTTGAGATGCTTACCTAGATTTCTACAAATGATCACTAAACATTGAAACAAGGAATTCAAAAACAGTAGTCATGCTTTTAACTAACCAGTAAGATGTTTGAAACATAGCTCAATTTCATGGGGACACAAATGCACTCTTGGCAACCAATGCTTCCTCCTGCTCCAACGACACATAGCGGGTGAAAGTTCAGGAGAGGCTGAACCAACTATTCCATATACAGTCCCTGAGACTTTGACTGAACCTGCACACTCCCATGATCAGGCATCATCACCACCTAGACCCAACCACCATTCCTGCTAGTGCTCAAGAGAATGAGCAGGGTCCTTTTTCAGATCCTAACCCTACATCTTCTTCCAGACCACAACATGCATCTGAACCTAAACAATTCACTTCCACAAATATGGAAGATGATGTATTTGGAGGTTCCTTTGATAACTCACCTCCAAGGTCCACCGAAGCTCCACTGCAGGTACCACCTCAGGAGGTGCTGAGGACCCTGATAACAACATCTTTGATGTTCTCTAAGTAAAATTCTCATGTGCATAAAATAGATTCTCAAGCATCTGATCTAAAAGACTCACAAGCTGGTGTTTTAAGAGTTGTATTGGAAAATAGGTAAGAAGGTTTAAGGAGTTGGAGGATAAAACTAAAAGGGAGAAAGAGGAAGTTTGTTATGACAGAATCTGACATAGAGGAAGAGGAAGAGCAGGATGTTAATCCTCTCATTAAGCTGGGCCTAAGGCGCTGCTACTAGCTACTGATGATTCCATTGTTCTACGGAGGTTCCCAATGAGGATGATATTCCTCCTAGTTCATCCATTCCTTCTGATGCTTTTGCTGGTGGATCAGCTATTCCTCCTGATGTCACTACTGGTCCTACTGATGCTCCCTCTGACAAGGGAAAGTCCCCTATGTTGGAGGAAGAACCTCCAGTGAGAGAAAGATCATTCAGACAGAAGGGAGAGGACAGGGTGGTTAGGAGCATAACTGGCTAGCGAGACTAAATATGAGTGAAGAACAAGCTGAGCTGGCAAGAGAAAGAGAAGAGCAAAAGCAGAAAAGACAAAAGGATGTGTTGGAGTCTACCAAATATTACACTGATGCTGATTGGAATGAGATAATAGGTCAGGTTTATGCTAACCAAGGACTTTCTGCTGATTTGTTGGGTCCTGATGTAAATGAGGACAACTTTGCAGAGAGGATGGTAGCTATTATTGCTGAAAGGAGAAGAAAGTTTGCTGCTCAAAGGTTCCAAGATAAGAGAAATAAGCCAATGACTTATGCACAACAGAGAGATTATATGAGAACCTTTGTCAAAAACCAAAGCTCCACCATCTACACAACAGACTGAACAATGAAACATGTGAGGTCCTTTTCTGATGATCAACTCAAAGATGAGTTTGACAAGATCAGACATGCTCTTGATAATCTACAATCACAACACCTAAAGAGGTCTCTTAAAAGACAAGGAGCAGATTTAGAACAACCTGATTCAAAGAAGTCTAAATCCACTGAACCTCAAAAGACGTTTGTTCCTGCTACTGCTTCAAGACCATCATCTGCTGGTGTTACACCTGATGTACACCAATCACCATTTGTTGATACTTCACTTGCTAAGGCTTCATCCCACCCTGATGTTACACCGGCTACATCAAAACAACCATCTGTTGCTCCTACACCACCATCTGGTTTTTCAGCTACACCTACTGTTACCAGGACATCTGGTCCTAGAACAAGAAATCAATCCTCTGCTGCTGGTATTAAGACATATAGTACCAGGAGGAAAATCACTTGGATCAAGAAAGATGTCATCTCTCTGAAGTAGATTTGAATGCTGCTAATAAATCCTTCATCAAAGTTTTATTTGATGATGCAATCTGATGATTCTGATGGTTGATACCAACCCTTTTTAATTGGCATGCCTTGCTGTCATGGGAATTTTTCCTACTGGCTTGGGTGATGTTAATGCACTATACTTCACAAATAAGTCTTCAAAGTACTTCACTCATCTGAGGGAGATTCTTCACTTGCTTGATAGGCAAGATTTGTCTAAGCTTTATGGGATGGTTGTAAAGCACTATGAAGCAAAATCTATAGCTGGTGCAGGAATGATGCTATGGGGAGATCTCCATGTTTTGTTTGAGTCTGTTGAAGGAGGTTCTAGTGTAGAAGTTTAGGTTGAATCAAAAATAGGGTTTTGTCCGTAGGCTGGAGATTATTTTTCTATTTTCCTGGTGTTCATGTCTTAGAGACATTTTCTGGCACAGTCCTATATATGTTTGCAGATACACCCTATCCTCTTTCAGCTTCAACCATGAAGAAAATGTTGAAGCACAAAATGGAAGTTGAAATTAATGGTATAGGGAATGATATGACACATGCTGAGCAGCTAATTGCATTCATCAAAAATCGGCTTGCTGCTTGTCTTCCATCTGCATAATTCTGGTACTTTGTCACTCTCTTGTACATAATCTATCTTTTGATGTGTCTTACTGTTAATCTTTTGGTTCTCTTTATCATTTGTAAAGTTGTTGTAAAAGACGTTTTTGCCTTTTTGAGAAAATCTTGGTTTTTGGTAAAATTCTTTTGGGTTTAGATCACATGGTTTAAAAATAAAATGCAGATGAGCACTTTTGTTTTTTTACACTCATCTTTGACTCTCTGTGATCTATTTTGATTAAATGATTTTGTGGCATACTCTTCAAGGAATTATTTTTTTGGTGCAACACTCTATGGTTCTCAATTACCAGGCCATCAGGCTAGAATCAATTGAGTTTTGGTTTCAATTCCCAGGTCTTGGACCAGAATGAATTGTTATAGCTGTAATGGTTTGCTTAAAACCATAGGGTCTCTCAACTGACCTATGTTTCATGTACCAATTAGTTGAGATGGTTTGCAGTCCACCATGGGAGTAACCCTTACTGGGTCCCAAGGATTGTCTAGCCCACAAGCAAACGGCTAAAGTGGTAAAGCGAATAAAATCCGGTGTTGGTTGCCAGGTTACCCAAAACTGGATGGTTTTCACTTGCCTTATTCTTGAAATGAAAAGTGGCTAGTCCTGAGCAAACGGCTACAGGTAAAGACGCCTCAAATCCGTTTATGGCTGTAATGACTTGCCAAAAGTCATATAGTTCTTCCACTCTTACTATGATTCACGTTCTGAAAGTGGAAAATGGTTTCAGTCCTCCATGGATTTAACCCTTCTGGGGTGCTAAGACTGAACTAGCCCAAGAGTGAATAGTACTTGTAAAGCTCATACAAACCCATTCTTGTAGCTGGGGTGGTCCCGTTACAGTCCGAAGTTTATGATGCTGATTTTCTTGTATACTGATTCGACTTAAATGACGAGTTAGGCTTTTGGTGCCGGTTTTCAAGATGTTGCTGTTCAATCCTCTGGTGATTTCAATGAAAGATCTATCTAGAAACTTGAAGTTAACTATGTCAAATTCAAGTTTAGGGGAGGATTGTTAGGAATTTTGTAATAGATAGTTCCTACTAGTAGGTATGTAGTTCCTACTGGTAGAGTAAACAGTTCCTGCTGGTAGTGTAGTTCCTACTGGTAAGGGTATAATAGTATAGTTAGTACTGGCAGTACAAAAGTCATTCCTGCTGGGAGAACAAATAATTATCCTGGTAAGTATTAGCTTACAACCGGGTTGTTAGTAAATTTAGTTAGCATATGGATATGCATGGAGATATCCTAGGAGTGATAACACTTATACACTTTAGCATTTTGTTAGGGTTATCCGTCCGTGGTATTTTAATAAACCTAGAGTTGGATGAATAACAAAAAACTGATTGATCCATTAGAAAAACACGTTTATTATCAATAGAAAAGATCCATTGACGAAGGCGGGGATCATTGTTTTAGTTAATTTTTACTCTTTTTTTATATGTCGCGTATACAAAATTTTTAAATTGTTAGGAGTCTCTCTTAGAGTGTAGCGTTGTGATTGACATAACTGCTCTACAACCTTAACAGTGACGTAAAGACTACTAGCTGGACCATACATATATGTAAGACATACAATAAAAGTCCCTTTATAGCATCATTTATCCCATGTAATTCACTAATTTTGTTTAATTATTACAAAGAATTGTTACTTAATCGCTTGTATTTGAGAATTGCAGTAATTATGTAGAAATTAGTGAAAGTTAACTAAAAGGCACGCATTCTGGAGCTTAAACGAAGATATTTGAAGATTACTGTTCTGACACCCAATACGCCATATCCATCAAGGAAGATACGGCGTATCTGTGCATACACTTCACAAAAGACCACGAAGGAAACAAGGGAATACACCGTATCCAGGAATGACCAATACGCCGCATTCAAGCCATATGGAAATAAAATATTATGGAATATATCAAACGTGGTCCCTACTCCAAGAAACCCCCAATACTTCGTATCAAAGACTCTTAATACGCCGTATCGACCTTTTTCCAGACCTTATAAATAGAAAACTCAAAAACGAGTTTTAAGTGTGCTAATCATATTTTTGATACCTAAACCATAAAAGTCGATTTTCAGAGGAGAAGAAGAGCAGAAGAGGTCTTACAACATGATTAATTTAATAGGAAACAACTTGTAATCTCCTATACTCTTGTAATCGTTCAGTTTTTGGTATCATTCGTTAACTCGGTTAGTTTACCTTGGCTAAATTATTTACTCTATATGATATATGAGACGTTGAAGGCTAATACCTTCGGGTATTAGCCATTATTATGAAGATTTGAATGTTTGGTTTGTTTATCTCGATTACTTAATTTATCGTTGATTACTTGTTTGTCTTTATCAATTTATACTTGTTTACGTGATTTTATATGTGACATATCATTCAACTAGATCTAGTGATACGGACCAAGTAATCTAGATGCCGGGATAGCTCTCCATATAGTGATTTATACATCTAGACCAATAGGATCACAATTAACGACCTATCTTTGCCCTTAGATTATGAGCTTAGTTGGACCGCAGGTGACCCAGGGATCAACAAGTACTCTCCAATTAATTGGTAAAAGACTTGGTAGTATACTACAAGTGTATGTAATAGCCATTAAGAGTAAGTGGGTAAAGCTCCATGAGCTAGGGTTAGACAAACACCATTGCTTTAATCCTAAGTATAGATTATAATCAGCAAATTAAGGATGCTTTAATGCCAGATACGTTTCAATTGTGCCAGAATTACTACGTGCTAGGTTAGAAGAAATTAACGCCTTAATCTATAATTAATGATATGACGCCTCGAGATAATCTAATCATTGCACCTAAATAAACAAACCAACACTCTGATAAGATTAATAAAGATAAATACAGTTATCTATATTTGGCTAGACCGTCACGCTTAAATCTTATGTATATTTTACTTGCGTGTTTTTTTCTAGTGTCCTTAAGTTGATTTAGTCCCCACAAAACCGTCCAGTCTCTCAGGCTGAAAACCCCCTATATCCGTTAGATTAGAGATAAACAAAGATTAAACATAGTGGTATTAACATAGAATAGATTAACTTAGATTACATAAAACAAATATAATAAATTTAAAAGATTGTTTCCAAGCTCATAGTAATCGACACCTGAACTTACCACAAAACACCACCGAACGGGTACACTGCCCGTTTAAAGTGTTGTATTTTGGTTAAGGACGAGCAAAAGTATAAATTAGTAATAAAACTTAAAATCATAAAACTAACACCACACAACGACACATCAATTGTAGTCTTAATTATCTTAAAGTAGATGGTTGATGTCAATCCTTTAGTATATATAAAATTTATATAATAAATATATAATATAAATATATAATAAGGATAATATCAATAATAATAAGAGAGTAAGTATTCCAAGAGGCTTTTTAGAAGGAAATTACTTTTACCCAAAGCAAAATCCCAAAAAAACCTTCCCCGGTCGGTTTCCCCTACGAGGTGCGAAATTAAAAATCGAGTACGTTTGAGAATTTATGCTTGAATAATCACAAATTGGATTTGGTTTTCTAATTCTACAGGAAAAAGCAATTAAAGGGCAAGCTAAACTAAAAACGAAAGCAACTACGAATTAAAAACGATAACGGGAACGTAAAAACGCGCCTTAAAAACCTAAAACTACAATTTTAACCCTACAAATGCAAATTTAATTTTTACAAGTCCTAAATGATAAAAGAAAATTTTTTAAAAAAGAATTATATTTTTTTGATTTTTATTTTATTTAATATGAATTAAAAACGGATTTAATCTAATTAAATCATTAAAAATAGTAAACTAAATTATAAAAATCTAAAAAATTCATGAAAAGTATTTTGACCAAGTCTAAACCTAAGAAAAATAAAACGGAAAAATAAGCTGAATCAAATAAGCAGAAAATAAGCTATTTAAAGCTGAAAAGCAAAATAAGTAAAACAACCTTAAATAATAAATGTTGCAAGTAAAAATCGAAAAAGACCCAAGGGCAGATGGTTAAGTGTGTGTGGTGTTGAGGCGTTAGCTAGGGAAGGGGAGGTCACAGGTTGAAACTGTGACTATCTCTTTTATGCTATAAACTTTTTAATTTTTGAAAACCTTTTTGCACAAGCCTTAAAGATCAAAAGAAAATAAGCAGAATATAATAACTACAACTTTTTCTGAAACTTAATTGTAAACACAAAATAAGCTCAAAAGGAATGACAGTTTTAATAAGCTTTAACACTTAAGATGAAACTGATTTATCTTCTAGACTCAATAAGCTAAAAGGAAACTTAATAAGCTAAAACAGGCCCTAACCCTAGACCTAATAAGCTCATAATAGTACAAATAAGCAAAGGTAATAAGTTGAAAAACTACTAAGATTAAAAAAAACAGCTTGACAAAAATATAGACTTAAAGGATTTTGAAAGACTATGCCTACTTTTTTAAAGCTAAAATTAAGGCTCAATAAACAAAAGGAAAAGCTGAAAAGTTTGAAACAGATTAAGATAAGGACTCAAAAGACTCAAATAAACAAAAATAAAGCAAACAAGTCAAAGGAATAAGCTAGGTAAAGCTAAAATAAAGTGACAGACTCATTAAAATGTTTTTGGACTTTTTGACAATGCAGCCTAAGATTTTAGACTCAAGAACAAATTGTCAATTTTATAATCTGAAAATCAAATTAAGAACGTACATTGATGAGCTTATAACAATCAGGCTAAATCAAAGTATAGCTAGAAATTAAGCCACAATTTGAATCTGAGCAAAAGTGGCACACTACTAGCTAAACTAACGATTTAATCTAAAACTCAAAAGGATTTTTCAGAATAAAAGTAACTCAAAACAGATGCATCAAGATTCATTAGGACCTCATTTTGACTCAAATAAATATACCTCAAATACCCTTTTTAAGGAATTAATCAAATCAACTGATTGGAGAGCTAATAGACTTGCAGACTTGGAATTCAAATAAGACAACCAAAAACTTTTGACAAAACTACTTAAAGGCTTATGAAAACTAATACCTAGACTTAATGAGATCTTATTAAAACCATAATGAAAACCAAAACAGACTACATTCCAATTTTTCCTATACTAAATAGCTTATCCCAAACACCCCATTCAGACATTAACAATCAGATATAGACTAAGACAGATTTGAGTTAAGGTTTGAAAAGTGAAAAAATGTAATGAGCTAAGCTAAACAAAAACAAATAAGCATAGATAAGCAAGCTATAAGCAGATAAGAAGTATGATAAGCTTAAACAAGAAATAAAGCTAAAAATAGTAAAAGGAGTGTGTACCTCAACCCCTTGCTCAAAACAGAAGTTATTAATGTCCTAATACGCTCTAGTATCCTACCCAGCTTATAAATAAGCAATCTAAAATCCCCATAAGATCATCCATGGCTAGCTTATCTTCCAAAAAGCATTCCATAAAAGCATAGGTGATTTTGAGTGATTTCTTAATGAAAAATATTAAACAAGCTTTAAGAGAACCTAACTAATTAAGATGTAGCTTAATGAGTACAAAGAGCTTATGTAATTTCTGAAATCATGATTTAAGCTTAATTTGCAAAGAAGTAAATGGCAGAATTATAAAAACAGTATTAAAAGTAAACTTGAAATTTTATTAAAACTTAAAAGAGTACAATACTGGAAAGGAAAATTAATTAAAAATACAATAAGTTGGTAAACATAAGCTAATTATACTACTCCTAAGCTAATCCTACTCCTAGATATCTTTTATGAAGAAATAAGCTCTCTATATACAGACTTTAAAATTAAGCTCAGCTCTTTGTCTTGTGCTTGTTGTGTTTGTTGTGAGAGAGGCTTCAAAGTCTTCAATCTCAGCCCTCCATCTTCTTGTTCACCAAGCTCATAGATTATAGCCCTTGATTAACTTCGTCCAATAAAATTCTAAGGGATTACCAAGGTAGCTTTGTTTGTATCTGGGGTGGGGTTTTGAGTGGGGTTGAGAAAGGTTTTGGGGAAGAGGGTGAATGAAAGTGACGAATGAATAGTATCTGGGTTTGGCGGGAAATGATTTAGGGTACTGTTCGTTTAGTCTAGGGACGAGGGATGTAAAGGGTTTTGGGATTTAAGGGGGTAAAGAGTTAACGGTGTTAAGTGGCATTAGTCACAAGGGAGTAACATTGTTAGTCCCCAAGGACTAACGATGTAACAAGTATAAGGGTTGTATGGTAAAGGGGGTTAACGGATTAAGTGGGTTTGGGCTTTAGTTAATTGTTTTTGGGCAGGATGGTATAAAAGGAATTTAGGGCTTTTTATAGGTAAAATGGTATGTGTAATATAAAAGCTTGATGGGCTGACCCGACCCATTAATTTGGGTGCGGGTTGGTCCATTTAAGATTTCTTCGTTTTCGGCCTCGTCTTTGAACACTTTGACTTTTGTTGACTTTGACTTTGACCTTTTCACGCTCTTTCTAATCCCGTGCTCGGTTTTGTCGTTTTTGGCTTCGTTTGTCCTTTAGTGAATATCCGATACCTGCACAGTAAATAACACAAAACAAGCATATTTTTGGCATTTAATGTCCGTTTTTGGTCTTTTAGGGTCGTTTTATTAGGTAAAAGGTATGTGTAATTTAAATACATACCAAAATCCCCCATACTCAACTATTGCCATGTCCTCACGCAATGCCATAAGTAAACACTTAGGAAAAACCAAGAATCTCAATCCCCCTCGACTAATTACCTCGAACAGTAGCTAAGTGTTCATCAAGGGGAATTAAAGAATCAATAGTTTTGAAAGCCCCGTTTTTACCATTTTTAAATATATACACTTATTCTCACACATATTTTTGTATTTTTCCTTTTAATCATTTTTTTACTTTTCTTTTTAAGCAACTAACTAACATGTTTGACTTTCGTTATTTTCATAACCGTTAGGGTCATAGAACAAGACGCACTTTAATCCTAAAATGCCCAAAAAGGATAAATTCGTCGTCCCCGACTTTTCACTTGCCCCAAACCAAGCTTAAAAACGAAATCACCGTTAAATATAAGTTAAGATGCTAACACTACTCATATTTGTAACTTGTAAACTTTTCACTCCCGACAATTATTATATCTTAGGTGTATGTGCTTATTTCGAATTTCAACCATAGATCAAACGTTTTGCCAAATTTCTATGCTTTACGTTCTACCCAAAAGTAATGAGTTTAAAGGCGAGATCATCCCATGTAGCGACTTTCGTCTTGGCACATTCTAACCTTGCGGCTAAGTGACCAGGCTTTTGACACCCCACAAAGACTAGTATCGAGACTCGCGAACCTTCGGTTTCAAAAACTCTTAGGTTTCCCGTTTATACATAGCTTATTAGAAAAACCACAACTTAAAATGAAATAGTCTT
>BQNB010037535.1:36254-49374 GCA_026074375.1 Tanacetum coccineum
GTATATACGTATATATATATATGTATATATATATATATATATATATATATATATATTATGCTACGGAATGAGTTGGAAGTGTGATATTTTTTTTGAAGTTAATTTGTCAACCATCACACCACTGAAAACGTTAAGAATAACCGTACAACGCGCATCTGACCTCTATGCATCAAAACTAAAAAATGTTTTGCAAATAGATTGTCTAAATGGAACATTAATTGGACTAGGTCGTGTTCGGACGTCGTTGCATTTGCTTGTGTGATATTGAGTTTGCTGTTTGAGGTGAGTTCTCGTAGCCCCACTTTTTAAATCTTTTCCGTTAGGGGAAAATGATACTCAAATGTGTTTTAAACTGTTTTTTGAACTATGCGATATGTGGTTTTGTTTTTGGGACAATGTTATGTGCCTATGACTGCTATGTGAATGACATAAGTTTTGGTAGAATATGTTATGTGGAACTTTCTGTGTGGAACTTATGTGTGGAACTTATGTGTGGAACTTCTATGTGGAACTTCTGTGTGGAACTTCTGTGTGGGACTTGTGATCTTTTGCCCTATATATATCTCCAGCTGGTAGGCTTTAGGTGCGTGTGACCTCAGGGTTGCGACCCCAAGAGCATTGGTATATGCTGGGATTGAGTGATTTTACATATATTCATAGTCATATTGCACAATTGTCCAGCTGTTTGAGATATTGCACAGCGACTGGGTTTTCTCCAAACCTACGAGCTCACCAACATTATCGTTGACGTTTTCGAGTATCATTTTCAGGTGAAGGAAATGATCAGTAGGATTATGATGCGTGTTAGCATACTTTAAGACTTCATGTATGGATTGTATATCTAGAAGATTTGTTTAAGTTTTGTTATGGATTTGAGTACTTTGAGGATTTGGTTCGGCACTAGTATGGACCCCTGCGTGGGATTATGGTTGTAATAATTGGCGACTATGTGTTTTGTTCTTGTTGGGACTTCACTTAAATCTGTATTTGAGGTGAATGATCTTCATGACACTTTTCATTAATGCATTTTAGTTTTCTCTATTATGTATCGTGTGTTATGATCAATCATTCTTCGTCGCATACCCGTGTTTCCACCTATGTCGGGGTGTGACAGTAGTGGTCAGGGGTTTAGAGTTTTTGGTATATATTTTAATTATTTATTGTTTCTAATTAAAGTTTATGGTATATATCGGTGTGACTATTTATACCTTAAGTGGTGTTAAGGGTTTAGGGTTTTTGGTATGTTTAGGGTTTGAGTTTGGTTTAGGGGGTCTTAGTTTTTTTTTGGAGGATTGGGATTAGTGGTATGGGAAGGGGTTTTAGGGTTTGAATTGGTCCATAGGGTTTAGTCCGTTTTATTTAGTGAGTTTTAGAGGTTTAGGGTTTTTTGTATAGGGTTAGTGGGTTTAGGTGCTTATGGTTTTTTTGCATAGGGTTTTAGTGGTTTAAGGGTTAGGATTTTTGTTATAAGGTTTGTATATATCACTTGTGAATCTGATATTATAGACATTGTGTTTAGGGTGTTGTAGGATTTTTGGTATAGGTTTAGGATTTTTTGATCTGGTTTAGGGTTTTTTGTATATGATTTTAGATCGTTTATGTTTATTAATCAGCTTGTGATTGATTATACCTAGTGGTTATGGTATGTAGGTTTTTGGTATAGGGTGTTAATGGTTAGTTATTTTAGGATTTTTGATATTATTTTAAGTCTTAGTTTGTATATTCAGTTGGGGATAGATTGTTATACTAGTGATTATGGATTTAGGGTTTAATGGTTTAGGGTTTAGGGTTTAGGGTTTTTTGTATAGATTTTAAAGTTTTATGTATATTTCATTTGTGATATTATACCTAGTGGTTAAGGGTTTAGGGTTTTTGGTATAGGGTTTAGTGGTTAAGGGTTTAGGGTTTTTGGTTTAGGTTTTAGTGGTTATGGAGGAGGTTTAGAATTTATGGTATAAGGTTTAACAGTTAGGTGTTTAGGATTTTGGTATAGGGTTTAATGGTTAGGTGTTTAGGGTTTAATGGTTACGGGTTTGGGGTTTTTGGTATGGAGTTTAGTGGTTAGAGGTTTAGGGTTTTTGGTATAGAGTTTAGTGGTTAGGAGTTTAGGATTTTTGGTATAGGTTTTAAATTTTATTTATACATCACTTGTGATATTATACCTAGTGGTTAGGGGTTTAGGGTTTTTGGTGTAGGGTTTAGTGGTTAGGGGTTTAGATGGTTTCTTGTGTATAGATTTTATGAAATGTATGTATATATCACATGTTGACTATTTATATCTAGTGGTTAGGAGGTTCTAGGATAGGTTGGTATAGAGTTAAGGGTTTAGGGGTTTGAGGGTTTAGCATTTGTGGTTAGGTTGTTTTAGAGTTTTGGTTTAGTGGTTTTGTGGTTTATGTATACATCATGTGTGATATTATACCTTGTGGTTAGGGGTTCTAGGTTTTGGGTATGAGCTTTAGTTTGTTTGGGGTTAGGGTTTTTTGGTTATAGAGTTTGAAATTTTATGGTATACAATCGCACTTGTGATATTATACCTATGTGGTTAAGGGTTTTAAGTTATATGGTTTTAGGTATATGGTTTAGTGGTAAGGGTTTATGGTTTTGTAGTGATATTTTAAAGTTTATTGTTATATTATCAATTATGTGTTTTAGTATTACCTAGTGGTTAGTGGGTTTATGGTTTTTGGTATAGGGTTTAGTGGTTAGGGGTTTAGTATTATTGGTATCTAGTTGGTTAGGGGTTTAGTAGTTTTTTGGTTATAGAGTTTAGTGGTTCGGGTTTCGTGTTTTTTGGTATATATGTTTGAAGTGTTATTATGTAATGATTATATTTGTGATATTTATACCTAATGGTTAGTCTGTTAGAGGTATATGGTATTCGTGTTTGGGTTGTTTGGGTTATGTAGGTTAGGGTGTTTTTGGTATAGGGTTTAGTGGTTAGGGGTTTAGGGTTTTTGATATAGGGTTTAGTGGTTAGGGAGGGGGGTTTAGGGTTTTTGGTATCTGGTTTAGCGGTTAGTGGTTTAGGGTTTTGGTATAGCGTTTAGTGGTTAGTTGTTTAAGGTTTTTGGTATAGGGTTTAGTGGTTAGGGGTTTAGGGTTTTTGGTATAGGTTTTAAAGTTTATGTATACATTGCTTATGATATTATACGTAGTGGTTAAGGGTTTAGAGTTTTTGTATAGGCTTTACAGGTTAGGGGTTTAAGGTTTTTGGTATAGAAATTAAAGTTTATGTATACGTCACTTGTGATATTATATCTAGTGGTTAGCAGTTAGTGGTTTAGAGTTTTTGGTATATGTTTTAGTGGTTAGGGGTTTAGGCTTTTTGGTATAGATTTTAAAGTTTATGTATATATCACTTATGATATTAAGCACTTCGATGCTGATACTTTGGATGACCTAAGGAAAAACAGCAAATGGGAAAATGATGACTATATTTGTCGAGGTTTAATCCTCAATGGTATGTCTGACACTTTATTTGATATTTATCAATTTCATGGATCTACTAAAGAACTATAGGATTCTTTGAGACTAAGTATATGGCTGAGGGTGCTGTGAGTGCAACATTGACTAGGATCTCCTTTATGTTTTAATGATGTCAAATAAACGTTCGCAACACTTAAAATAATAAATGATAGCCAAAATCTAGAAAACCGGAAATATGAATCTGGCGCAGCGCGCCACTCACAAATTCCTTTTTTACGAATTTCGTTTTGTCGGCTTTCCTCTTACCCGGCAAATGTGGAAACTTAAATAAAGGTATGTATATGATATTTGAGCATTTGGGAACACTCCAAATGAGGTTTAGACTTAAAGATGAGCAAAAACAAATCTTCCCATTTTTTAACAAAATGCCAACTCAATTCTTTTATCAAACGCCTCTAGCTAAGGCCGAAACTTCTTTCTAAACCTAGTATGAACATACTTTCAACATACCATCAAACGAAATTATTCATTTGACCTTAATCCAGATTTACGTTGTTCCCAGTCACTTAACGAGTTTTACTCCCTTATTGGTCAAACTAAGTCAAAGGTTACTTTACGTAAACGCATCCTTTCCCGTTATGGGATATGCTTTACTTGAGATGCAAAACGCTTATCTTGTTTGCATCAAGATGATTAGTGATCAAATCCATTGTTGATTATCATGGATTAAGTCTAAGTGACTAATTGAGTTTGTGGTATTTGGAGGTTGATTGTACTTTAAGTTTTCCTACCACCCTACTTATAAATTATTTACAAACTCACACATGTATTCCTCACATGTCCTTTACACTATCCATTCTCTTCTAAACATCCTTCTAATCATTTGTTAAACACTTCTACCTAACAAATGATTATGCACACCTTCTAACACAATCTAAACATTCTATACCAATCCCCAAACCATTCCTTAATCATCATTGCCCATATATTTTCTCTCTTAATGGAAATATGATTATTTCATAATCAATCCTTTGATTAATCTATTCTTCATCATCAACACCATCTCCAAGCTTAAACCTTTCCCACATAAACCTCTCCAAGCTTATCCCTTCACATGAAAACTTACATTTCCTTACACCATTGTACTGGTTGTCCCCTACATTCCTCACAAAGGCTCATTTCCAGTAAATCACAATATTCTCTAACATACATGTTATATTCATTATCTTATTCACTTATACACTCACACAACTTCTTATTGAATTCAAGTTACACACATATACACGCGCGCTCAAAGCTTTCTCTACACATCCTACACACATCCTCATAATAAGTGAATTTAGATATCACAACATCTCTAAAACTTCTCCAACACACTTTGCCAACTCATTCTTACCCCAACACTTCAAATTCAAATTTAAATCACAAAGCCATAGGCTCCTTTCCATCACATCAATGCCAACTCACATCTCATACTTATACCACATGTTGAAATTGAATTCAAATTTTGAATCACGATCTTTAGGCTCCAAACCATCACATCATGCCAACTCATCCCTTCTCATCTTTATCCCACATGTTCAGTTTTTTGAATTTCAAATTCAATCTATCCCTCTAACATTTACACTTCTCTCCAAGCAAAGGAATATTCCTTTGGTAATCCCTTATGCTTTTGGCAAATCCCTTTCTATCCTAACTATGCCAACTCATCTACTTAACCATGCTTAGTTTCTAACTAAACCATTTACATGTGAGGAATACCCAAACATACCCTTTGTCCAATAGCTCTTTTCTATCTCTTTAATATTGGACAAACATCCCTAAATCTTCTTCTAAACTACTTCACAAATGTTTTATCAAATGGCTATTTGAGTTGGTTGACCTTGAGTGTAAGAATAATTAAAAGGTAAAAGTGTGAAGTACAATTATGAGTTTAACAAGAGCGGGTATTTAAAAAGCCAAAAACCTAAAAAATGGATTCGGGCTTCTGGCGTGCTGGCCACGCGCTGACACATAGCCAGCGCGCCACTTGCGAATTGCATTTTGCAAGTTTAGGTTTTTTGGCTTATAAATACCCCCTCTTGGATCTTGTATTTCTCGCCTCTTACAATTCTTTCTTTATCTTTTTTCTCTTGTCCTACTCTCTAAGTCTAACACCTCTTGTGTTTTTAATCTTCTATTCTATCATTCTATTAAAGAATACATCTCCGCAAGAGAGAAACACAAGTACCTAATCCAAACTTTTTGTCGAGGGTCTTCTTTCTCATACCATTTCTTTAAGAATTGAGTCTCTAGGTTAGGTTAGGACTTGATTTCAATAATCAACCTTTCATTGAATTTGGTTGTAAGGGAAGTCTTGTATCTTAGTTGTGACAACCCACATTTTCAAATCATTTTACGTCAATAAATATTCAACTATTTACTTTAGACTTTTACGCATTTAATTTTAATTTCAATCGTTTAGTTAAATCATGTAAACTAAAAATCAACGATCAACGTAAACCGACATCAAACAAATAAAAGTTTACGTCAAACAAGTGTTATTTAATTATTACGAAAACAATTTATTACTTTTCATACATGCATTGACAACTTCCAAAAAACACACAATATAGTAATTCTAAAAAACATACGCTTTCTAATTCAAAAAACACACGCTTTCCACTAAGGATCGAACCAGAATCACGATTTCGCAAGTATAGTTATTTGCCGTTATACACCATAAATTTGCAAGGGTATTCATCTAGTTTAACAATGGTCGTCGTACTTTATATTAGTCAGAATTAAGTTTAAACTACTTAAACACACACTTAAACAAGTACGATAATGTTTTCAAACATACTTATAGCATACTATGAACAACTTTAATGCATCTCATACATATACTTTTCCACTTCTTTTATGTTTGGCGTAATGAGTTGGGGCTAAGGTTGAGGTTGTAGTTGAGGTTGAGGCTGAAGCCTATATTATAAATCGAAAATTGAAGCTTATATTTTTGTAAAGTTGTTTGATGAATTAGTTGAAGATGAAGCTTATAAATGTAAAATCATATAAAAATACATAAAACTGAATTCACATATATTTCCAACTATTGTTTGATAATCCATTATATTTTAAAAGATATTTATATAATTTGACTAGCTATAAGCCACCATAAGCCCTTTTATATACGCTTGGGCTTATAGAGGTTGTGGTTTGTCTGGTTTTACAGAAATGGTCCATCAATTTTTTTTGCGGATCTCCTCCTCATGGTTTTCGACCCGTTACGGGTTTGGTCCTTCTGGTTTGTCGAGATTAACTTTTGTTAGTTTTTTCTGTTATCTAACGAACATTTACAACAGACGTTTGCAACGTTAGTCATTTATACTAACGGTCGTTTATACTTAACTCAAAAGCTGGTTTTCTTATAAAAAAAATTTCTAATTATCTTTAAAATTTATATGCGTTTTTATACACATGTTTTTATAGACATATTTTTATACACACATACTTATACACATTTTTATACACACGTTTTAATACACATATTCTTATGCACAGTATTATACACGGTTCTATACACATGTTTTTATACATACGTTTTTATACACACCTTTTTGTATACGTTTTTATACACACGTATATACACACATTTTATACACACATTTAAACAACATTTTTATACACACATACTTATACATATTTTTTACACATGTTTTAATACACACATTTTTATACAAACATTTATACACACATTTTATACACGGTTTTATACAAACGTGCTATACACACCTTTTTATACACGTTTTTATACACAAATTTTAATACACGTTTTTATACACACAATTTTTCTACACGTTTTTATACATATTTTATACCCACATTTTTATACACACATTTTTACACACGTTTTTATACACACATTTATACACACATTTTTATAAAAAATTGTGTATAAAAACATTTTATGCACACATATTTTATAAAAATGTGTGTATAAAAATAATTTAAAATGTGTGTATAAAAATGTTAGTATAAAAAAATGTGTGTATAAATTTGTTTATATAAAAAACGTGTATAAAAATGTTCGTATAAAAATGTGTGTATAAAAATGTTAGTATAAAAAAATGTGTGTATAAAAACATGTATAAAATGTGTGCTTAGAAATGTGTGTATAAAAATATGTATAAAAATGTGTGTATAAAAACGTTTATATATTTAAAAGATAATTAGGGAATTTTTTTTATAAGAAAACCAAATTTTGAGTTAAGTATAAATGGTGGTTAGTATAAAAGACTAACGTTGCATACGTTCGTTAGATAACGAAAAAAACTAACTCAAATCAGTCTCATGGACCAAACCATAATGGGTCGAAACCATAGGGAAGAGAACCGCAAAATAAAAGTTTAAGAGACCATTTCTATGAAACCCGATAAACCACAAGGACCATTTATATAATTAACTTTCTATTTTAGGGGAAATTACATCTATATCCTTACTAAAGTTCAATATTACATCATTGTCCTTCTCACTTTTGTAATTACGTTAATATCCTTCCCAAACTTTGGTAATTACATCAATATCCTTCTCACTTTTGTAATTACGTCAATATCATTCTCAAACTTTTGAATTCTCATGTATATCCAAAAATTACTATGTTCTTTCATCCCTCGAGGCCAAAAAGTATATATGAAAATTATAGTTATGATCGATATAAGAGATAGGTAAAATATATATGATAGTTTAAAAAATTAAAATAATTATAATTATGATTTAATTTATTTTTGAATATATATGAGAATTTAAAAGTTTGTGAATGATATTGATGTAATTTCAAAAGTTTAGAAAAGACATTGATGTAATTACAAAACTAAGAAAGATATTTATGTACTATTAATCTTAAAGAAGGATATACATGTAATTCTCCCTTTATTTTATAGGGCTAATTCTTAAAATGGTCCAAAATCAAAAGTGAAATGCCTCTTTCACATTTTCAATGTTCTTTTCTCAAACTAACCCAGCAAAACTTGGCAACTGAGCAACTTAATAAGAAATTGACATGTGTTGTAAATCTGTCTTTTTTTGGCTTTCGTAGAAACCAAAACGGTAATTAATCATTATTTTTCTTAAACTGTTTATTTTTTATCTATAGACAATAATTTTGAGACGGAGGTACTATATTACGTAATAAGTTCAATGACAAATGACTAACAAACAAATCACTAGCTCACTCGGTAATAGAAACTTCGTAGTTACAACTTACAAGAATAAAACTACTTTCCTAAACAATCTGTGTTATATATTTTTGGAAATGATAAACTTAGAAGTCTTATAAAATATATGAAGTATTGTTTTAGTGTCGAGTAATGATTTTTTAATGCCGTCCTTTTTTGAAGTTGAAGATTCCAACCCTCAATAGATAATTTTTTTTTTGTTTAATTATAATTAAATTCGATATGACGATATATACTTAATTCAAATAGGTGGCGTCATCCGTTGATTAACATATTTATATGCTTTATGACAGACAATCTTTAGATACATATGGTTATATGTGAATGGAATTATATAAAACTAGCTTATTTTAAAAACTTAAATCTTTATAAGTTCTCATAAGTCTTAGGGTTAATATCAGCTTACAACTAGTCAAATTACTTAAATACATTTTAAAATATAATAGATTATCATGCAAAATATGAAAATATATATGAATTTAATTTAATATATTTTTATGTGATTTTATATCATTAAACTCCAGCTCCAAATAATATTCTAACTAATTTGTCAAACAACTTTACATAAAAATATAAGTTAATAAGCTCCGGCTCCGGTCCATTTCGCCAAACATACACTAAATCTTGAATATTTCAGACAAAAATAATAAGAAATATACACCGAAAATAATTGAAGGGAACGAATCTTGTCAAGTTTGTAAATAGACATCTCAATGTTTGTATTGACATAAGTGTTACATCTAAGTTTTTTTTTTTCATTTGAATTGTCTTGCTAGGAAAGTATGCAACATGTTTTTTTTATCATCTTAACATTTCTTTATTTATTACTTTTTTAAAACATCCTCAACACAGGTGTTAACTTTTTTTCTCATCTTAACCCTTTTGTTCTCATCTTTATTTATTTCTATAAAAAAAGCCTTTTGCGCTTGCCGCAAAGGAAGCAAAAATGGTGGCAAGAGAGAAAGAAATGGTGTTGTAAATGTTTTTATCCTAATATTTAGGGATGGGAAAAAACTCACATTCGACGGGGTTTGATCTTTAAACCCCGATTTAACTGAGGAATCTTTGAGTTGACCGAAGATAAGGATGAGACGATGAATCCCCGAATTATCAAATCGGGGATGGGACGGGGGCTCTTCTTTTGACTTCCTCGTATGTCATAACATAGATATGCTATGTAATTACTCTATATACTATGGAGCAAATGTTTGACCGCAAGTTTGACTTGGGCTCTCACTTTGGGCTGGCCCAAGTAGTTTTTTTTAAGTTTAGTTCAACATCTAGCCCAACTGCTACAGTGCTACAATGCCAAAAGTAAAAAAATTACAAAATGGACCCTCAATTTTTAACTATTTATGATTTTCCTATTCATATAAAAAAATACCCGTAGAAATATTTTCGAATTGCGATTAAAACGAGGCAAATATTGCAACGCTTCTAAAATACGCACGATTTTCTAAAAAAAATTTCATTTAATATAAATAAGAAAAAAAACAAAACGAACCAATATTGCAATACTTCTTAAATACGCACGATTTTATAAAAAATGTCAAAAAAAATATTTGGATCCTTAACCGGACTACTTTTAGCCCATATTATTATCAAAACTAAATATCTTTCGACATTTGCTTAGCCCCCGCCGCAACGCGCGGGTCATTTTACAACTCGTAATATAACATTTATCCCTTCATAAAAAGAAGAGTAAGTTTCGACAAGATTGAGACAAAACATGCAATTTCATTATACTTTAAAGACAATTTATGCAATTTACTCGATTTAGAAAGGGCAAATGGTCTGAAAAAGTATCGAAGTTGTCACGCTTTCCTTTTGTAAGCATCCATATAATAATTTTCCTAAAGAATTCAAATATTTTGCTAATCTTCCTATTGTGGCACTATTTAACAAATTATGTGACGTGACATGATTTTAATACATTTAATTAGTTTTATTTTTTTGCCAATGTTATATTTAGCCCCTATACTTTACTTTTTAACCTTTTCCACCTTTTAACTTTTTATTTCATCACAACAACCACCTCAATCACCACCATCTCACCCTCCTCACCAAAAAACTACTATACATATTCACAACCCGGATCTACAACAATCAATTAATTAATCAAGATCCAACAAATCTTCATATATCCAAAAATCAAAACTAAACAAAAATAAAAAAATCAAAACCTAGCTAGAGGGTTGTGAAATCAGGAACATCAAGAGCCTGAAAGAGAATTATACAAAATTACTACTTCAAAAATGTACCACCACTAGGAATAAACGTTTTTTTTAACAATGTAGTTCCATTAGGACGATTAACCATGAACTTATTTAACCCCTTGATTCATCGATAACGAGTCGAGTAATATATATAAGTAAGTCCCGTTAGATGTAAAAATTACTTGAGGACAAGTAATAGTTAATCTTCCAAAGTCGTTCCTCAACAAAAAAAAAAAAAAAATAAATAAAAAAGGGGAAAAAAGGTGCGAAGATGAATTAGAAGCATACCGTAATGATCTCATTTTTAAATGGCTTGATTATCTTTTAAATTTGTGATTTTGTTATAAACTAAGTATAGAATAATAATAAACTAGATTATACAAATAAACATAAGCTAAGCAATTAAACGAAGAAATATATATATATAAACAGATATGATTACTAAGTAAAATGTTTAGATCCTTAAGTGTGAATTTAATATTAAGTGCTTATTAATGAATCAATATCTTTCAAATAAATTATCTTCTCACAACGTTGGTTTTTATTGAAAACAATTTTTGTCAAGATATCGATTACTAAATTAATGCCTAATTATTCTTACGGCTTTTGCCCGCTCGAATAACCAAAACACTAAACTAAGTAATCCGAAAATCACTAATCAATATTTCCACTTTTATAATCACACTTAATTCACTAAACAATTTATCACTTAACAAGCATATATAAAACGGCTAATTCTTAAAAGAGTCCAAAACCATATTGAAAATGACTCTTTCACCTTTTCAATGTTCTTTTCTCAAACTAACCCAGCAAAACTTGGCAACTGAGCAACTTAATAAGAAATTGACATGTGTCCAGGTGTGTAAGAGATGTGTAAGGTATGTGTAAGGTATTTATACATGTTTTGTATAGGGAAACTTGTACAATTTGGGACAACTGTACTTTGGTCAACTGGTTTTTTAGTAATTTTACCTCATTATTTTATGTTAAATTAGTACTGTGGCAACTTGTACATTAGGGCAACCAAATAATATTTTTTAGGCAACTACTTAGTGGGTATAGTTTTTAATAATATTTATGTTTTTAATTTTATTGTATTTCATGAATCGTAATATTTAGTGTGTGTATAATACACACTTAATTCATACAGAGAGAAATCTTCTTCATCTTCTCCCGCTCTCTCCACTCTCTCCAGCTCTTTTCACCATTATCATCTACTTCATCTTCTCCCGCTCTCTCCAGTCTTCATCAACACCTCATAGTCGTCTTCAACAACAGTTGATGTTCTTTAATTTTGATCGGAAAAATGTGGTATTCAAGGGTAAGTAGATTAGGTTTGAAAATAGATTTACTGTTTAAGATTAGGTCTGAAAATAGATTTACCTGGTGCCTACTACATGTTAGTCCATTGTTGTTATGCGTTTTATAATTTGTTAAGGTTTTAGATAAAATAGCAGATTCAGATTGTGATTACTGCCATTAAGTTAATGTTGTATGGTTGGTTATTTGTTGAAGTTCGTTATTTAGTAGAAAAGATCTTGATTGTTGCTTTATTAAATTGTATTTCAGTAAATTGATTTAAAAGTCATCATTACAAGTAAATTGAACTACTTTTGGTTAATATACCAAAAGTTAGATGTTAAGCGACGAAAGTTGTTTAGGACTACTTGTTTCGGACGTTGGTTGGATATAATGTATTTTGATCATGAACCGCAACTCATAGATTATATGCTCTACATATATGTCTCTACATATACGTCTCTACATATACGTTAACTGGATTTGTTTTTGCTTTCCAGGTAAATAATTTAGTTAATTATTGTAATATATTTTTATTTCATCATTCAAAATTATATAATGATGTTGTAAGTTATTAACTCTACATTGGTATGTTATTTAGATTTGGATTTTAGAGTCTTTTAAAAGAAGTAATTGTTGGTGGATTAATGCCCCTCAAGTTATACCAAGAGAAATTGGATGGTCTAAAAAATCCATATTCAAAAGACCTTATTGTTGTTACCTTTTTGCAAAGGTTAAAGCATATACCTTTATATAACATATATCTGACAAATTCTATTGTTTATAATATAATTAGGACTCAAAGACAAATATTGATATCAGACCTATACTAGAGCTGAGTATGAATCTTCATGGTGGATAGAAAGCAATGCTTTTTTTAAACATCACGTTCCCAAGCCTCCAGTAATAGAACATCACCCCCTTTTTCAAGCTTATCTTTCAAAGTTGGAGAAGTCACGCAAA
>BQNB010037536.1:0-49372 GCA_026074375.1 Tanacetum coccineum
AAATATTGTCCAAATGGTGAAATCAAGAAACTTGAAATTGAACTGTGGAATCTTAAGGTCAGGGGAAACGATGTTGCAGCTTACACTCAGCGTTTCCAAGAACTAGCCTTGATGTGCACCAAATTTCTTGCTGATGAAACCGCAAAGATTGACAAGTATATCGGTGGACTTCCCGATAACATTCATGGAAATGTTATGTCCGCAAGACCCAAGACTCTTGATGATGTTATCGAGTTGGCCAACGACTTGATGGATCAGAAATTCCGCACTTATGCGGAAAGGCAAGCTGAGAACAAGAGAAAACTCGATGACAACAACTAGGCTCAACAACAACTTCTCAAGAAACAAAATGTGGTTCAATCTTATGTTGTAAGGACTGGGGAGAAGAAACCGTACGGAGGATCTAAACCTCTGTGCCCTAAATGCAACTATCACCATGACTGAGAGTGTACCCCCAAGTGCACCAACTGCAAGAAAGTTGGTCATTTGACAAAGGATTGTTGGCATCCCATTAATGCTAACAACCAAAGAACCATCACTTGCTATAAATGTGGGAATCAAGGGCACTACAGGAGTGATTGCCTAGTGTTGAAGAACCAAGGTACTAAAGCCCAAGGAATGGCGTATGCCTTAGGAGGAGGAGAAACCGACCAAGACATTAACAATATGGAAGACGATATCAATGCTTAGACTCTATCTCCTCAAAAAGTTCTCGTTGTATTTTCTCTTAAAATTTTCCATTATACTGTATGAACAATTTCAAATTATCTATCAAATCAATATGTTGTGAAAATTCCGTCTAATTTACTTTAAATCACTATTTATATATGCAAGCTACTATCACAAATATTATGAAATCATGACACTATTTTGACAAAAATGAGCATAGCATCGTTAGCCCTCAAATATACATAGCTTGATCAACTATGTATAATTCAGGAAAGTACCATGCCATGTTGAGAAGTAGTCACCGTAAAACTTTTATCAGGAATCAAATTTTCTATTTTTATTCTCGAAGGACAACCCGCCGACAAGTTCAACCGTCATCAAGGAAATTGAGACCCGTACCAATGTGATTCCACCTTAAGATAGCAAATTGACTTAGCACGTATTAGGAGGATTAAGACAAGTATATACACCTCTTCATCAACACTATTCCGGAAGGCAACTCGAACTGAATTGCGGGACGCAATTCTTTTAACACGGGGAGACTGTAACAATTCACATTTCGGGTCATTTTACGTCAATAAATATTCGACTATTCATTTTAAGCTTTTACGCGTTTACTTTTAATTTCAACCGTTTAGTTAAATCGCGTAAACTAAAAAAATTAGCAATCAACGTAAACCGACATTAAACAAATAAAAGTTTACGTCATATAAGTGTTATATAATTATCACGAATATAATTTATAAATTTACATACTTTATTTTTGTATTTTTACGTAAAACGCTTACGTACACACTTATGTGCATGCATGCATGCAAATAAACCAACACCACCTTATTTAATCATATAGATACCTTTTAATTGTATACAGTTTATACAAAAAAAACAATAATAACACTTTGTCTTTTATCCCTTGTTTTGCCGCCAAGACAAAAAAAGAAAGAAAGTGCAACATTACCTTTTCACTTACAACACTATTTTAGTTTAGCTTGTTATATGCTTCATGCGTTATGCTTTATTACATTCCACAAGATGGAGAATCTTTACCTTTAAACGTTGATTCACTCGGCAAGAAAGAGAACCGCAAGACACTTCTATATTTGGTTTAGATTCTTCTATGCATGCCAAAAGTAGATGTATACTTCACTTAACCTTGAAAAGGAGAAGTATCAAATGCATTTCTCACACTCATTATCATACAAAAAAAGTATACTCCTTCTCTTTTGGCTCTCACCATACACGGCTCACATTAGGATTAAGAAACAAAGTGGGTTTTGATATTTTGCAAGTAAATTACAAGAAGGTTTAAAGGGTTTAAGTAGTTATCATTCAAAAGGGGTTTGACTTAGGCTTTAGATTGTGTTCATCATCTTTATCTTACACTCAAGGTTCATACAAAAATCTCTACACTTTCATTATATTTATTTTCATGTATACATTTCATTTATCTTGTTAAATCACCAATTAGTTAATTTTTATAAAAAGTCTACAAGAAATCTAGAACAAGACTTAACTATATATATATATATATATATATATACTTACAAGAGATGTAAAAATAAAATATGTACAAGATGGAACACTTAAAAAATATTTATTTTGATATATTTCAAATGCTAGTTAATTTAGTAAACTAGTTGTTAAATATATTGTTCATGAATTTGTTTATATAGTTTTGTAGTTTATTTTATGTTCTTGACATTTTTACTTGTAAAATGAAAGTGAAATAGATGACTATAAATTAGTGGACTTTATTTACAAAAAGATTGTCGTATTGTCAAACCTAGTGGACTTGTAGCATAAAAAGTGTAGTAAACATAGTAAAGAAAAGTATATAAATACTTTTATTAAAAACAGTTGGTACATACTGTTTTGACACGATTTTCTAGGCACTCTATAAACGTAAAAGTATGTTAGTTCATCTTCTCACGATTCCGTGCACATAAAGAACTCGAAAAACAGACATAAAACGAATAAGTTATAGCCGATTTAAGTTTGACGAAAAACTAGTATTTTTGATAGCTTTACAAAGTTTTCGGACTTTCTGTCCAGTTTACGGAAATGCATTTTTGACCCTTTTCGGGCCCGAGTCGAGAAATATTTATAAAAGAGAACTTGTAGATTATGATTTTCCGTTAAATCCTCGAGTTGGAACGACCCGTAACTCATTATAACGAAGGAGATGTGCCCTTCTAAAGTCGGACCATTTTTCTGAAAGATTAATAAAGTTCTTGCACACATTTTTATCAAACATAGTTGTTGTTTGAAACATTAAATGGTGTTTACGAGTGTTTCGAGTTCGTTTGGGCTATGAAAAACCTTAAGAAATAATAGATGTATTTATTATTTAAATAATAATTTTATAGAGTTTTAATACGTTTTATATATTATTTTACGAAATTTAATTAAAACATATATTTGACACATTTAAATAATAAAAATAGCAATAACGAGCTAAGTGATTAAATTTATTGTTGGGACTAATAGACTATTTTCTACATGATTAAACATATATATATATATATATATATATATATAAACATCGACATTAAATAAACAAAGGGTATAATATTAGAAAACTATTTTTTTTCAAGTGTATTTATATACAATTTCATAGACCATTTGATTACAAAGTACTTACACATTTTAGTTTATTAAACTAAACAGAACTATTAGGTGGTGATGTAACTTAATAAATGCATTGTTGTATTATTATTCAAGTATACATTCTTATACGACTATATTTAATTAGGTTGCATTTCGGCTAGTTGTGCCGACTTATATTGATTGATCACTCATTCATTCACACCATCACTTGAGGTGAGTTTATAGTCCCTCATTTTCGTATACTTTTCACAATCATTTATCAAATTGCTCGGGGGTATGAGATCATGTTTTTGGGGGTTTTTTTTTAACAAAAATGGAATGCAAGTCCATTTTAATTCAAATATCTTACAAGTTTGCTTCTTGTTAGCTATATCCCAATATGCCCTTCATCATGAATGTATAATTACTGGATTGTAAGCGCGAATGTTATGAATAGATCTATTTGGGAATTAACATCCCCGTTCGGGCAAGTAGCACTTGCTAGTATTCCGGTTGAACGGAACGACCAACGTATACCATTTCGGATCATATAGATGTTACGGGTTGAACATCTACATTGGGCACCCTTATTTAAATGTACTTGATATACATTCATTGTTGAGCTTCAGTGTCATGAGCTTAGTGCATTTCGTAATACATTTTTGTGATATTGTAATTACTACTCTATTACAGGGAAATCTTGCTATCCGCCTCATTTAATTTATAAACCTATAAATTAACCAACATTATTGTTGACGTTTTAAAACATGTTTTCTCAGGTACTTAAGTGCTAGGTGCTAGCTTGACGTGCATTGGAGTCTAAACAATACAAGATTACTGTTCAAACGACACTTAGAGGTCGTTCTCTCATGACTTGTGCAATGGTATTATGAAGTAATACCCCTGGAACATCATTTCCGCTGCGACCCATTTTGGGGGTGTTACATTTGCTTTCACAGGTAAGCCGATGATGACAGAGCGTTTTGCTATATTAACGCTAAATTGAAGCGACTGACTGATTTCGACGTGTTTATCTCTTAACAGATGAAGCAGACGGAAAAGTAGGGTACAACGGGGCTTTCATTAGAGGCAAATCAGGTACAACTGTTGCTTTCATTGGACTTTTTGTTTTATTTTGATCTTCAAATTTTCCTATCATTTGAAAACTCAAATTTAATTGTGTACTCAAGGATATGAAAATATTAATCGAGTTTGTATGCAGAAAATATTGAGTCGTTCGGTTGTTGAACATAAGTAGTATTATGTGTTAATTTCATGTGTGGCTTTAAACAGAAGTTTTTAATTTAGTTCTTTTTGTCTTATGTTTGGTTTCTGTGAAATGAATATGCAGGGAGTTTGGGATTACTTATTAAAGTACTTATTTATGCTTTAGTTATTTTTTGTCTAGAGGGTGTTTGAGATGCCTTTTTTTTAAATTAGAAATAAGTAGTTTAGAAAATAGTGTTTCAAATTGCTTATTTTGTAGAAAGAAGCCACAAGAGTGATAAGCGTTAAAAAGGAGTATTACGAACCTGCTTATTGGAAATAACTTATACCTTATAATAAGATCAGGTAGTTCGGATGATCCAAACACGTAAAACTGCTGATCTGCTAATAATAAGCAATCTCGAACACCCTCTTAAGCTGACAAATAATCGTAAACATACGTTTAAAACACTTTATTTGCTTATCTTACTGTAAAAAGTGACATCTTTTATTATATATTAATATATATATATATATATATATATATATATATATATATATATTACTTATATATATATTATTATATATATATATCTTAATAAATATTGATGCTTTCTTCAATACAAGCTGTATGTGGTATATGTTGAAAGAACACTGACCATCACGACCATACATATTATGGCTTTTAGACTTCTCAAGAAAAGCCATCATTAAAATCTTACTCGATCTCCAAGTACACAATGCTGTAGAAAATTCAAACTGTTGTCACTCAAAGTTACCGTTTCAAAATGTAGATTAAGAGTTTGTTATAAATAACCATTTATGCTACAAGTCTAAATGAGAAACTCTACAAGCCTTAACAACACTCCCTGTAGGTGGTTTTTTATGAACCTTGATGTTTGATACTTTTGAACTTATAGAGATGTTTAGTTGCTTATGATGAATTTATTACTGTGCTCTTGCTCACTAATTATGTGTTAATAAACTAATGTGTCTCAAGTTAGGATTCTCTTTAGTATCTATAGCTATAAGGTACTGTACAATACATGATGCCAAAGAATAAAATGTCTAATTAGTTTTCTAATAACATCAATCCAAGATCGGAAGCATGTCTGCCTTGCTTTGGGGAGCACTGCCACAACTACTTTCTGACAAGCAGAAGAATCGCGTTGAGACCAATCCCGATCAATTAATACATGCATTAGTTCAGGTACAAATATCCTTTAATGAACTTACTTATAGTTGTTATTTTGTTAGTACGAGAAACTTCATTTATTTAAGTGCGTCTTACGCATCTTCTATTCCACTAAGAAAAAATTGTACCTAAAATAATGCATCTATATAGGTAGTATGTGACTAATCTTAAATGCTTTTGAGGAAAATACATATGTATCAGATTTATCTATATCCGATACAAAAGTTTAGATTGGTAGATGGTGCTTTTAAATTTCGTAAACCATGCTTTTTTATTTTACAATTTACACATTTAATAGGCAATATAAGGATACACCGTATCTTCAATATACAATCTGAACATACTCTAAAAATATAAATAAAATTGTAGTAACACATGTTCAATGTATCTTTTATTTACAGTAGAGAATTATTTATTTAAAACTGTTGAGCATGCCACAGCTAGCTTTTCAACTGTGGAAAATTAGATGCAATATTCCCTGCTCACTTCATTCTCAATGTTAATCGTGTGGAACATCGGCTTATTGTTTTGCAGTTTCGTTGGAGAGAGCATGTTTATACTTTGCTGTGGGTTTGAAGAAGGTTAACTAATGTCATCTTGAACCAGCAAAACAATTGGTTCAGAAATAAAGTTAAAGATGCGTAGGAAAAAGTAAACATCCTAACATACTTCTATTGGTCTTAAAACCGAGTTTTAAATTACCGAATGTAAGTTCTTCTTCATAGCCGTTTTTAACACTTTATTATTAACTTTTGAGTACATGTATGTATGGTGTCATGAGTTAAATTTAGATAATATTCAAGATGTGGTGAAGGTAGCATTTGAAGCAGTACCACTTTATTTGGAAATATGCTAGAAACAGATTCCCACTGAAAACACTTCTTAAACAAAAACTTGATAGTTACAAGGTTTGTACTGCATAATATGCCAAGAAAAAAAGATGTTACCAAACAGACTCACTCACCTTTTATTATAAAATTTATGCCAACACTCTAACTAACTAGACGTTTTGACAATCACAGGGAATACGATTTATAACGAAAGCAACAATCACCAACGTCAATAAAAACAGGGACTGACACTACATATCATGTACAATGTGCAGTAAAAATGCAAAAAAGGAAACCGATAAATATATATATACATGTGTCGACCACGGGTCACAACGGGCCAGATTTCAGGTAACATTGTAACAAACCATTCATCGCAAACATACAAAATGATAAAAATATTAACCTCCCAGTTTGCTCGGAGTTTATATAATTACTATCCCAACCACCCTCCTTAAATATACTTCCCATTTCATAAACGAGCAGTTACGATAACCAAGTAACATAATTTTGAATGGTACAGCAAGAATCAAAACAGTGAGCAGTTAAAATATAATCAGATTAGAGATTCTGTTTGTATCGACAAGTAGTATCCCTAAAACAATGTAAAAAAGGGAGGATAGGTTCTTCGCAGTGTGACAAATCTTATCACGGTATAACATCACAGGCTTCACACTTATCTCTTTAGATGTTCAAATAGTTACATTACATAGTGCTACCAAAGAAATTATACTATTAGTTAAATTCGCTTTTGCTATTACAGAAGCTTCACCCAGCTAAATATGGGTCAATTCTTAGGACACATGATTAGCACAAGAAGTATAAAGGAAAACCCTAAGAAAATTCAAGCCATCTTAGAATTTGTCCCTCCTACAACCTAAAACAAATACAAATCCTCAATGGGAAAATCACAGCACTGAGCCGTTTCCTATCCAGGCCAGCAGAAAATTAGCTAATTTCTAACTGTTGCTATTATCTTGAAACAAGACATAAAGACTATTTACAGAACTTATAGTAACTTATAGCAATTCATGTTTTATATTTGACTTATTGCTTTCTTCAATACTACAAAGTTCATACTGAATTTGAATCAGGTGACAATGGTGAACTTCAGTTCTATCCAAGCGCTTTGTTGCCTAAGTATGGTAATTGATATTTTTTTTATATCAACAGGTCATAAAAGAATTGACGACGAGGGCTTCTTGGTTACAATGTATTATGGTAGCAGTTAGTTGGGTAAACCACATTCCGTTAGGATTTACAACAGTATTCGTTTGCACCTTTATGCTTCAATCATCATTGTGGTATGCGTTGCGAAATCGAATCATTTTCCAGATTTTGTTATTCGGCTCAATGTCGTTTGCTCCAGAAAAAAAAAGATCAGCCCCGCGCTCCGCAGCGAAGCGCGGGCTATAAACTTTGCTTATATTTATACAACGAAAAGCTTTTAATTTCACCAATAATTAAGGTTGCGTTTATTTGGAGAAAATTTTTCATCATTTTCTATTTCTTGTTTTATAGAAAAAAGAAGGGATGTTTATCTCTACAGAACAATTGAAAATTTATATTACGCGTTTAGTTAGAGAAACATGCGTTTGTGTTTTATATTTTGCAAAACTAGAAAACATGTTCAACACTTGTTTTTTCTATCTCAATTCTCTATTCAATTTTGTAATATTATAAAGACATATTCGAAACACAAAAACAAATATTATAAACTAACCAACTAAATTGTTAGTGCAAATATTACGATATTTAATCTATACGACCTATTTATGTTTTGGTGATGACAAACATGTGACTTGTAATACATAATGTAAAGTACGCTAGTTACTCGTAATCACAAATCATCAATGCATACATACATCAACATCTCTCGACGTCTCAAATCTGCATCAACACCGATGTTTGTTTGCACCCGACGTAAATCACATAAGGTATGTACAAACAAACATTAAACTTGTAGGATAATCAAAGAAATAAGTTTTTGTCTTAAAACTTCACATTTTTATAAATGTGACAAAACAAATTTTTCATAAACAATTAGATAATTATTTTTAATTATAAAGAAATGTTTATGTGGTAATTATTTTCAATAATTCAAATCTGGCTATTTCCTCCCCCCAAAAACAAGTGTCACTCCTTCACCAGACAATGTTTTGTCACCACAAAAAGACAAAACAGGAGCTCTGTCGGGGCTGGTCCCTTAATTAGGTGGCGCCCCCCTTAAAATATTCGGCGGCGCCCCCTAAACTATATCTGGGCCGTCTGTTTTCTTGACAGGCTGTTTTTCAGCTGCTATAAATAGTGGGTCACCTACTATTTCATAACCTTTTGCTAGTTGTCTCTTTCAGTTCTTATCTCTCTCTTGATCTCATAAAATCTCTCTAAATTTTCTTTGATCATTCAACTTGGTTAATCTTGTTTAAATGTGATCAAATCTTCTATCATTTCCTCCTTTCCTCAAGTGCAAGAGAAGAACTTCGGTCATCTTCAAGATCCGAAGTTATGTAGTCTAGTTAGTCCATTTGTAACATTTGTTACATATAGATCGAGTCCATGTCTTCCAATCTTTAGTAGTGTGTAGATCCAAATGATGTATATATTTGGATGGGTTGATTGTGGGTTGGTTAGTATTTTAGGCCTTAAAATACATTGGTAAAGTGGTAGATTGGTTCTAGCTAAGATTATGACTCGACATCTAGCTTAGTGTCGGAAAATAATGTAAGCGACGCGGTTTATGTGTTTAGGCCATAAAACACAAGGTTTGTTATGTTGGGCCATAAAACATAACGGGTTTGGTTGTACCCGAAGAAGAACTCGACATCTAGCTTAGTGTCAGAAAATAATGTAAGCATTGGTATAAGGTTTTCTCCGCCGAAAGGGAGCTTGTTGATTAGTGAAGTAACTCTCGAGTTGGATACTCGGGGAGTAGAGTAGGGCGAAGAGGAGCTTCGTGACCGAACCATTATAAATCACCGTGTTCGATTTGTATTTCCTTTTACCTTTCTCTTTACTTATGTCTTTATATTTATCACTTTCCTTTTACCATTATAAATCGTTGTGTATGTTGTGCTAGACATGGTTGTGTAGCTCTTTGTATTAAACATTGTGAGGGGTGGCAGATATTAGATAGTAATATGTGCTAATTATTGTTTAATCTTGATTATCTGACACTTCTGCTCAATATTTCGTCAACTTTGATTGTGTGATCTGTTATAAAAGATATTTGTCCGAAAATTATTGCTGGTGGACTTCGCGGTCCTCTTACTCAGGTGGCCCCCTGATATACTTGGCGGCCCCCATATATATATGGGACCGCCGGTAGAAGAGTGAGGTAATTTTTGATCTTAAAGTTTTTAAAAGGAAACGTATTCAACCCCCTTTTACGGTTTCCACAATTAGTATCAGAGCCACGTCGCTCTAGTTTTCAAAACAAATTGTTTTTAAAATAGAGTACGATCCATGTATCAAATTACTCATGAAGGGGGATTAAATATAAAAAGTGTTTTATTATTTAATGCGTACTAGTTTTGTTATTAAATATACATCGTATACTAGCTTGAGATAATTTTTCTTCAAAGAACTAGGGATCTAGTGGCAACTTATGTTTGTCTAAGTCGTAAGAGTAGAAATGATGTCTAAAACACGAAATTTATGTGCTGGAACAACTTTTTAAAGTCCTATGTTCTACAGTTAAGTCACAAAATGATTTTGAACAAAAAAACGTGTTTGGATGTCCACTGGTGGCGGTTCCCATAAGTGTTCGGGCCGGCCCCATATATTATCTGGGGGCGCACTCCTTATATGGGGCCGATTCTGTTGTTTCGTCAGTTTTTAGAATACTTTAAAAAACATATTAATCAACCGATAAGTCGTATAAGTCCGTGCCACCACGCATTTCCAAGATAATGGAGTCTACTTTCTTTTAAAGAACTTCCAAGATTTCATTCTTAAGATTAAATAAGTCAGAGATGTAGATACTACATAGTGGTCAAAAACTTTTGTTTCGTTTTGAGTAAACTGAAGTTTATTTCTTCTTTCAAGCCAAGCATTTCTAGTCAATGTATCTTTGAAAAATGGTATATTTATATTTTCAAAACATTAATCTTGATTCGTTTTTAAAATGGGGAGGAAATTATTTGATTTACGAATAAAATCAAGCTAAGTATACATCATTGTATTTAATACACAAAAACGACGAGAATTAATCTTTATGTGCATGCTAAATAATATGGTTTTACTTTGTATTGTTTTTGTTATAGATATTATTAAGTGATCAATTGCTACTGTAATTGAGCTACTTATTTTATACTAAACACATATATGCCTGTACATATTCTAGTTGAATAGTTTTTCGGATTATGCCTAATAGGAAGTACGCTAGATCTCTTAGTTAGTTTGAAAAATTGTTTGTGGCACTTGCATATAAGCATAGATTACCTATATTTACAAGTGCTTACATAAACATCTTGTAGATCATTTTGAGTGTAGTAACCCATTTAGAAATGAGAGTTAAATAGTTTGTCAAGTGTGTGGAAAAATAATGTCCTAAGATTATATGTTAAAACCCGTCACTAAAATATTTCCAACACTTTAACTCTCATCCAACAAAATGTCTAAATCTTTTCATCATCTTGCGTTGTTTGACCTCGAGTTGGTTAAACAAAATAAAAGATTGTATTAATACATTGGTAATTAAGTAAAAGAAAATGTATTTTTAAACTTTGCTTGTGCTTGCATTGTTCTAACACACACACATAATTATATTTTTTTTATAAACGTACAATATTTTACCAAAGATGTGTGTTGCATAAAAATGGTTAGGAAAATAATTTATATACTCATAAAATGTCAAAAACTATGCCTACTATACATATCAACAAATAGTTTTTTTTTTGCACAAACAAAATATATGACAATCTTGAAGTAAGAAATTAACTTGTCATTATTCATCAACCTCGCCTTACAACTAGTCTTAGGATTAATGGAACACACTATGAAAATCTTTATTTGTTTTCTTTTAAAAAGAGTGTTCATGAGAGTCAAGAAAGATTTCGAATATATATATTGATTCATTATTCAAATTATGATTGATATTATTATCGAATATAATTGACAAGTTTTTAAGTATGGACAAGAAATCGGATTCTTATTTGTCTAGCTTTAAGATTATATCAAAATATAACAAGAGATATTATCTTACTCCACATACTAATTACAATCGATTGCTATGAAAATAACGACATCTTTTCCAAGAGATAAGAAATGCATCAGATCTAACTCAGACTTTGTAGTAAACTGGATGTCATATTGCGTCTACGTTGTCAAAAGTGTGTTTCAAATATTTGGAAAAATTTATGCATAAACATAAACAATGAAGTAGGGATTGGCGACTGAATGTTTCATCCGAATATTCAAGTAATTTACCTTGCATGATCAATTGGTAAAGTCGTCATCTCGAAAGCAACATGCAGCAATAAAAAATAAAAAATCACAAAAAAACGCACAACATTATGTAACTTTTGCTCAAACAATTCAAAGCACAACTCAAAAACTTAAATTTTTCTTTCTCTCAAAACTTTCTCTTACTTTACCCAAAACTAAGCATAATATTTCTTCTCTTGTCACCAAAATAAGAATCCCTTTAACCATCTAAGGTTAGGGACTATGATATAATGATACATATTCTCATACCATTTTTCGTGCTTTTCTGTCAATAGTGATCGTGATAGGTTTTGAATATGAAGATGATTATTATTCAAAACGATAATCAATTATCGTCAATCTAATCTACAAAACTTAGAATTTGAACATGAAATCAGACTAGGAGATTATTCGAGATCACGAAAATATCGATAAAATGTGCCATAGATATTTTTCCGTGTTTACATGTTTAAACCATCTCGGTTATTACATGAAAAATCACGAAGTCGATTGCAAGACAACAAGAATTAGTCATCGAAGATGTACTATTGCACACTGCAATGCAGATGTTTCATTGAGTCTAAAGTGTTCAAAATGTTGTGTTATTAGCTTATGGTCAAATTTATTCATGCTAAATGTTAACACACTCTAAGTAGGATTGACGATTATGAATTTTCGTATCGGAAATCATAAGTACTCCAACTTGATAATCAAGTCTGGATGTCATCTTCCGAAAACTCAATCAAGTACCCTTATGAACTTATATAGCTTCTCCTATTTACCTACATTTTAACACCATCTCCATAATAGTGGGTAAATGATCCTTGCATAAAATTATGGCACCTTCGAGGATCGATGGATCCTTCATGTTAGATTCTTTTCGGTTTAGGTAGATTCGCCCTATGGCATTAAATTTAAAATCTTCCTTTGTCAATCTCTTGCTTACAGTCTAACATAGGATGTAAGCTAAATTTAGTTAATCATCATTATTTTACAAAGAAACAAACACAAGATCTATTGAGGTAAATTACCTTTCTTGAGATTTCTTTCTTAAAAGACTATGCAAATGTTGCATTCTTTGAACCACTCTCAATATAGAGCATTCACTTTGTCACTTTTAAGCAGACTTATAGGTACTAGATAACTTAATTTTTCTTATAGTTACAACAACTTGCTTGCTCTATCATTTAACCTTAGAATTCTACACATCTTGATTAGGATTATGTGACCTGAAATTAAAGTACATTAGTTGAGTCATAGTAGGCCTTGTATGAAAAGACAATACAAATTTTATCTTTGCTACACTTCATTAGGCAAATATAGGAATTCTATTTTGTCTAACATGAGAATGACTACTGGAGAATCTATTGTTACTAGTAAATTCATATTTTACCTAAAGGTTGAATCGCTTCTATGAGTGAAGTTGAAAGGTTTGTGTTAACCTGTTAAAAATGGTCGTGTTTAGCCTGAATTGAGCACCACTAGTGATAATCTCATATTCATTCTCTAATTTGATTAAATGGCTCTTCTTAAATATGCCTAATGATAGTCTACATCAATAGACTTTGTATTTCATTAGGAGTGCACACTAAGCAAGCAGAAATTAGGTTTCCCCTAAGTCAATCTAGACTACATGCATTTCACATATGTGCTTTGAAGTTTCAAGATGATAACGTGCTCCCACGTAATGCAATTATATGTTTTCATGTTTGTCTTGATGCTCAACGTGTATTTGCTTAGCTATTGAATGCATGTCTGTTGTAAAAGCGTTTGCCTTTTACTAGCAATTTAGATAAAATGTCTCTTAGTTTATCTATATAATGCATACTCCTAAGTGCTAAATGCTAACATATTTTACATGATGATTGCATTTAAAATTATCACGTTTTGTATGCGTCATTTTACATGGCTTAGGTGTTAATTGTGCACCTATACTATGTTAGTTTAATGTATGACAATTAATATTTAAATGTCATATAATCTTACACATTAATCTTGTTGATTATTGTGTTGATGCATGCTTAGATAAACTTACATGCTTAAATCTATATATCTTATACATCTATGTATATATCTTTTCACACTAGAATATTTTTCTTTGCGTCCGTATCACAAATGTAAAAAGTCAAAAGAGTCATAAAACGGTTTTATATCTCCTAGAGTCTTCACTCACACATTCTCTTAATCATCATCTTGCTTTCTTCCGAATAATCCACTCTTTTATCAAGAAAAGTTAGATACAAATCTAACACTCCTCCTAGTAGGTTTGACAACTTAAATATTTCATCTGAAATATTTAAGTATCTTTAACTTGCGATCGCAAACGTTAAAGGTCATATCTAAAAATCCCTATTCAAGCCTTTTAACAACATAAGTGACGTGCTGTCGTTGTATGGTATATTTAAGATGATTTAAGTTTTAAATTTATATTTTGCCGACTAAACAAAAAACAACACTTAAACGGGCAGTGTACCCGATCGGTAGTAGTTTTGTGGTAAGTAGGGTGTCGAACACTTGAAGCAAGGTTAAACCTATCAATTTAATTAATATCTTGGTTATCTAATCTATGTTAATTCTATTCTATTGTAAACCTATGTTAAACCTATGTCAGTCTAAATCCTAATTCTAACGGGAAAAAGGGGGTTTTTAGCCTGAGAGACTGGCATGGTTTGGTTGGTGTCTATAATCAATTCAAGGCACTTTAACCCACGCAAGCTAATTAACAAAAGATGAAAGAGCGGTCAAACCTTATATAAGAAAACTGTATTAACCATTATTAATCCGATTAGAACGTTGGTTTGTTTATTTAGTGCAATGATTTCTTCTCTCGAGGTGGCATATCATTTGTAAGACTTAGGCATTACATCATCCTAAGACCTAGACACAATAATTCTGTCACAATTAAAGCATCCTTATTTGCTGATTATAATCTATCTTATGGATTAAAGCAATGGTGATCTTGTTAAACCCTAGCTCATAGTGACTTTACCCACTCACCGCTTAATGGCAATTTATACACTAGTAGTCTACTTTTCTAACTATCCAATGGAATCAGAACGTTACTTGTTGAATTATCTAGGTCACCTGCTAGTCAACATGATCAATAAACCATTGGCAATATACAATTAACTAGTTATGCCCGAAGCATATCCCAGAAACAGACTTAGAAGGACAATATTGTGACAACCATGACTTGAGCAGGTTAGTCAAACCGTTAAGTTGACTTATGTGCCTGTTGCAATGTATGGTTTATGTGATTTTATGTGTTATGTGTGTTTATATGAGTTTACGTGGATTATGCGAGTTATTGGTAATCAGTCTATTGAGTGTGATCATCTCAATAAGATTGGATTGATGGTGAAATTTGTTGAGTTCATTTCGTACACTTTTGAGTGACAAGGAAATGATTATTGAGATTTGAGCGTTTTCGTGTTAAGTGTGTAAGTATTATTACGTATACGTATTTTTGTGTTAGTAATTTAAGGTAAGTTTAGATTTTAGAAGTTAGTTAAGAGAAATGTAAAATTTCTATTTTTGGAAAGTTATGTTGGAAATGAAAAGTTAGTATTTATTTTTAGAAGTTTAGTAAATTGCGTTTATGCAAAAAGGTATAGTCAAATAAGTAAAGATTTTTATAAAAACTTAAGGTTATATTAGTAAATATATAATTAATAAAAAAATAAAAATATATATATATTTATAAAGGGGCCGATCGGTTTTGTATAAAAAAGGGTAAAGGAATTTTAATTGTAATCAAATACCTAGTTATAGTTAATCTAAAACTCTTCTAGGTAGCCTATAAATACAAATCAAAGATCCCTAAACCCCCTATTGTGATTAATCGGCCGAACCTAAGGAAGAAGAAGGAGAAGAAAATTTTTAGGGTTTTCTTTTAAGGTATGTTCTTGTTTAATTCTAGTTTTGTTTTAATTCATGTAATCTAAGTATGATGGATTAGGGCTTATAAATTAGGGTTTATAAATTAGGGTTTTAATTTTCTAGAAGTTATAGTTTAATGATGATTGGTTGATCATTAGTTTAATGGGTTACGTGTTTTGATCATGCATTAGGGTTTAGATCGCCTGAATTAATTGTTTAATTCATTACAAAAAGTTAGGCAGTTTTGTAACGAGCATAACTTAAACATAAATTATCAAATAAATAATTTACAACATACTGGAGATAACCTCGGAGAGTCTACTTTCCAAAAAGGTTGGCCTCGTAAGTTTTTATGGTCGGGAAGTGGGTCAAAAGGGCGTTACAAATTCTGTGTGTAAAACAGTGACGAATTTCAGTTTTGGTTTTGATTTTTCTAAAAATACTTAGACATCTAGTTAGAAGCTAAAAATTGCGTTAAAGTTAGTTTATATATTGTGTGTGATCCCTGAATTTTTTATAAGCATGAAAGGATGTCTAAAGTGGTCAGCTAGTGCCATACCTTTAGATGGTCAGATTCGGGACGAATTTTGCACACTTTGGATTAATGAATTTCTAAGGGGTTTTTGTAAAAGGGTAATGGCTTTGGGAGAGTTATGAGATAGGACATATATGTAGCATGATGAATTTTGGTTTGAATTATGGGAGTGTTTAAGTGGTGCGTTTAAGACGTGTAAGTGAGTATAAATTTTTGCTCAAAACCAGAAAATATAAAGTGTAGCATTGAAGTGTAAATAGCATATGTAGGATTTGGAAAAGGTTTAAATCAAGTATAGAGCTATGGTAGATAGCTTAGATATCCATCATAGTTGAGGTTACATCATATTGGGTTGGATGCCTAATTGATGGTAGATTATAATGTGTTTAATTGTTTAGATTGTTCGTGAAGTTTTGTTGGATCCTTTTGGAAGCTAAGCATCAGGTGAGTTTCATAGTCCCTTTTTTAATGTTTTTAAATTGGGATGGAAATGATGCTAAGTGTTTTGGAAATATTTTGAATTGCTGTGATTATGTGTTTTGATTTCGTGTGGACATTATGTGATTGCATATGGCTTGTTGTTGCATGATATTGTGTTGTGTTGAGGATCATTAATGGTGGGGCTAATCATCTCAATAATTGTTAATTTGAGAATGATCAACTCAGTGAATTGGTATGGGTCCATGCCTAATTATAAGCTTCAGCTGATAGACTTTTAGGTGCGTAAGTGACGTATGTGGGATCGGAGAGGTACGCCTACCCAGTATATGTATGGTTGCATTCGGATGGTGCTAAACGATATGGCGCACGTGCCACAGGTGCAGCATCGAGGATAAGATCAATACGGAACTTAACTTGCCTAGGTGGCAGAAGTCCAGGTAAATCATCAGGAAATACCTCAGGAAAATCTCGGATAACAGGACATCTTCTAATCGCTTCTTTTCGGCTTCTTGCTCGGTTATGAGCTAAAATAGCTCTCACCGTTTCTCGAATATACTTTGAACTTTATACAAGAAATTGATCTTCAATCGGGAATTATTTCTATCACCTCTGCCGATATCGACGGTCTTCCTTAACGGGAATCCTAACTTTTTCTCACCACAAAAATAGTGGGCATCATTTTCGTGATAAACCAATCCATCCTAATAATGATATCAAAACCTCCTCGTTCAATAACTCATTACATCAATTGGTAATGAATGGTTTAATAAGATTAAGTGTATACCTTTTTCACAATTTTGGTACTTAATATTCTCATTTCGGCCAAATTCGACTTCATAGCTAGGAATACTTCATAACCTTTCTCGAATCACGGAATCAAGAGACAGAGTAGCAATAAAAGAGCAAAGTTATCGCGTGATTTACACGGGCGAATTTCGAGTCAAAAGAAAGGCTAATACCATAATGGATATGCATAAACCCCATACTTTCCTAATTCGTTAATTCACCTTGAAAAGCATCTCGGAATTTTTACACACCGTACTCAAAGGAGGATAGTCGAAAAGATAAGGATTAGGAACATCGAAACTTCAAGTGGGTATCAATAGTCGATAAATATATAATGTCCAGAAGAATTTCATGACGAAAGAAAGGAAATAAGAAGTAGATAACCATTGTTAGTAGTGGACCGATCCACAGATGGGTAATTCGATTGGGGAAAGGATAAGGGTACATATGCGATGTCCCCTAATTTGTACCACTTGCAAACCATAAAAAAATCTGGATTTTTTTCGGAATTACACGTTTATAAAATTAATCATTCTTTACTAATCTTATTGGTGTACTACGATTCAACCTTGCATGGCCTTTCTAATTATACGTAGGGTGCTACGACTATGTTTATAATTTAGGTTAATAGCAATGCAATGCTCGGTTTTTTGTTCAAATTAATGTCCTATCATATTTAAATGATAATCATGCTTAATTTAGAGATAGAAATCAAAAATGGTTTTACAGAACGTTCATATTGTGCCGCAACATTTTCACATTAATACATCCCCCACATATGTCCTCTCCACTCCCAAACCGACCATTTTATGTGTGATAGCCAACTATTTTATAATTCTCAATTAAAATAACTCATAAAATGATGTCAATTTAAATTTTCTCAGGTGATATTTTATTAACTTATTAAACAATAAGTGGTTTGCATGAGTGTAGTAAAGAGTGGTTCACAAAATGAATGGGTGAAATGATTACCAACTATATAGGGAATGAGTAGTTTAGCAAATCATCATGAGATCCCATGATATCGATGGCTAAGATTGAGAATACGAAGAGAAGAAAATTACAACACAATTCAAATCATGTGAGTATCATTCACAACTGATTGATCAATAATAGGAAAATTAAAAAGGAAAATGAAAATGAAAGATTAACAACGACACACGTAGAGTTTAGAAATCAAAAGATAGTCAATTCATTAATCACAAACGAGTCATAAGTTGTATCGTGACACATTTCATGTCACCATCTAATGCTATACAACTCCAAGGACTAGTTCTACTAACTGATATCTCAGTTTAGTAGTGATTTACCAAAAAGATTACTACCAATATGATAAACTAATCTACTGAGAGTCGCTAGGTGGTCAACATTATGGCTCGGAAGGTCCTCGGTCCATCAAAGAGAAAATTTCGCTTCGATTTTCTTTCTCCAGATCTGTTCCGTTTCCTTCTCTCGGATGGTGGCTTAGGGACAGCCCCAATGCGAACATCTCCATATAAAACCTTTGTTCCACTATAAGATGGCATGTGATCTCTTATCACCATATCATGCTCCATACGAGCCAACTCCAACTTCATCTCAGCTTTAACTAACTTATTCTTTGAAGTAGCATTCTCCCTGCTCTCTAAAACCTTCAACCTCTCTAAAACATCACCCAAAACATGCTCAACATTTCCCAAATCATGATTAGGCATCTCTCTCTCTTTTTCCTTGATCTTATTCTTTGATTTTAGAAGAGCAATCTCAGTTTGGCATGTTCCCAACTCAGCTTCTGTGACTCTAGATCGTGCACGGGACGCCTATAAATCACATCTCAATGCCCAAGGTGCCAATCCACCGACATAAGATGAGTCATGAGCAAAAGATGGCTCTCCTACCTCAAATATACCCCTCGGAAAGTCGCGAACAACATAAGGCCTTTAGGTGATAGTCCCAAAAGTGTCCTCAGGTGCAACGTCGGCCTCCTTTTCCTCTGACTCAGAATCGGATGATACAAAATCAGATGACTCCACATTAGGTGGCTTAGAATTGGATGACATACCTCCATGTGGCAGGGTTTTGTTACCCTCCACCTCATAAGGAAATATCAACTCAGCATATATCGAGCTCAATATCTCAAACAATTTCGTCTCCTTCATTATCCTCATTATTAACATATCATTCTCCTCATATCCAAACCAATCTATAAACACACGGGTGATGGGGTCAACATTGTGGGGCAAAATTGATTCACAAGCCCATTATACGGTTCGTTCTTCTTCCTGGTCTTCTTACAGATCTTTCTTCCGGATACATTCTTTCGGTTTTCTTCATCATCTACATTCATAATCACACTTAAATCAACGTCTTTGTCCGAAATGCAATCGGGAATGTCAACCATTTCGTTGGGATCATGGATATCCACAACTTGGTTCGGCTCGGGAACAACTTGGTTCATTTCGGGAATAGCTTCGGTGTTAGCGTTAAGATGATTAGGGTTCTTCATGACAATCCGCGTCGTATAAATATCTCGTATTAGTATTAAAATAATCACATAATCAACATTTATATTCAAAATAAATGAAAATCTCATATTACAACATATATATATTTTTCCATATATATATCGATAAATAAATCCTTCTCATTCTTGTCCCGTCGGTAATTCGGAGATTTCTATTGCACCGTTATAGTCAAAAGATTTCAAAAATTCTTTCGTTCATTTTTCTTTTTGAAAATCTTTTGTTCTCTATAACTTAAGCTCTTGATACCAATCTGTAACACCCCCATTTTCATATATCTCAGCGGAAGGGTCATTTGGGGTGCTACGTCATAATATAACAACTCAAGCATAGAAAACGACTCGAAAAGAGACGTTTTAAAATACATTCATTCGAATAAAAGTTTACATCATAGGTCCCAAATCATTTCATAATTCATACAACATTTTTGAAATATTCCTCGAATGACATTTATTTAATGGGCCTTCAAAACATTTGGTTTTTCCATAAGCGACAACCAAAATCTCCATCGCCGAATTACCTTCAAGGACCTGAGATAAAACATGCTAAAACGTCAACAATAATGTTGAGTGAATCCATAGAGTTTATATATATAAACAATAAAATTTCCGAACACAAGTATCATTTCTCAATATTCATCAGGATATAACGATGTGGCCAAACAAAGTTATATCGGGGGATTATTTATAAGCCTCATGACATTGAACGTTACCATATCAATATGTTGGGGTTCCCAACAAGGTATGCCTACTATACACCCTCGCTATGAGTGCATATTATTCTCTATACAACGCATCCGTTGTGTCATATTCCCGACACTTGACGATAGCCAGTCGTCACGGATTGGAGGTGGCAGCCTCCAAATAGTACTATTCCATGTATAAGCGTATGCCATTTCCCGGCAATTAACAATTCATGATTTCCGCAGGTCTTTTATCTAGCGAGTTAAGCTAACTTATAATAATAATCCAGGCAACTAGCATACAATCTCCCTTGTGTTCTATTTTAAAAACAAGCATGTTATCTCCCTCGCGGGTTTATAAAACAATTAAAGTGTAAAAATGCGAGGCTATGAACTCACTTAGTGATGTCGGACGAGAATATCGATGAATAAGAACTTCGGGCGTAAGCGCGTCGATCAACCGAGACCTATACAAATTGTAACGGGTCTTAGGTTTCTAGTCGATAAAATTTAATGAAAACTCATAAATTAAATAAGTATATGTATACATGTAGTTTATATGATGATCATGCTCTTGCAACATATTTATATCACACTTATAGTTTTCTAGGTTTTTAACTCATTTTTATTTGCCATTTTTACTAGTATTGTCCAAATTAGTCCAAAAGCCCAATAGGCCCATTAAGCAAGCCCATTAAGTTATTAGGTTGATATTATTAACCCAAGACCAGGTCTTAGCCCATTAATTAAGCCCAAGTGGGTTGGGCTTAAAGCCAAGTCCAATATGTCTATTTTAATACATTGGGCCTAGTGGCCCAATTAGGCCTTATGGCCCATTCAAGCTTGTAAATGAGTCTTATTATAAATTTTTGGGTTCTCGAGGTCGGGACATGTTTATTATCAGTAAGTTAACTTTTAAAAACTCCCAAGAAGTGGGTCCTACCACCTCGGGTTTTAGTTGTAAAAATGTTTTATTAGTTATAGTGTTCGTGTAGACGTAAAATTTTATATACGTTTAGGTTTACAAAAATAGTCGTAATTTATAAACCGTAAATGGTATAATTTATATATTTATATGCTTGGCTTCATATTTAAGTCCACTTTACAGATTCAAACTCATTTTAGTACATCTTTTAGTCATACATATACATAGGGTTACTTTTATACATAAAGGTCAAGTTACAAATTCGGACTGAAATCTCACTTTCACCATTTTTGATGCCATTTACAAACCATAAGGAGTTGGTTGACCATCCAACTGGTTCAGAACCTACATGATTTTATCTAGGTCTCATAGTTTTAACTTTTTAACCAACTCAGTACGTAAGTATGACTTTTTGTGCCATCTGTATAGCAAGGTCAGAATCCACTAGTTTTAGTATTTTGTCCATAACTTACTCAATTTTTATATTCCAATTTAAAACTTCCAAGAAGTGGGTCCTACCACCTCGGGTATTAGTTACAAAAATCGCTTTACATAGTATAGTGTTCGGGTAGTAGTAAGAGTTTTGTATACTTTTATGTTTAACTTAAATAGTCAAAATTTATAATCCGTAAATGTATAATTGATATGATTTTAAATTCATAGCTCATATTAGAGTGTACTTTACAGTTCCTAAACCATTTTTGTACTATAGTTTAATGTATACTTATACATATGAACAATTTAGTACATAAAGTTCAAGTTACAAATTCGTAGTGAAATGATCACTTTCAGGTGAGTGCACCATATTTTTGATGTCATTACAAACCATAAGGAGTGACTGGCTATCCAATTGATTCAGACTCTACATGATTTATCCTAGGTCTCAAAGCTTTAACTTTTTAACCAATCAGAATCGTAAATGTGACTTTTTAAACACCATTATGGTACAGCAAGGTCAGAACACTAGTTTTTAGTATTTTTTGATTCATATCTCACATCATATCACTTTTCTAGAAATAAATATCATCCAATTGCCAAGTGTTCAAAGAGAATTATTCTACATCGACCAAGAGTAAAAAAATAGCGCGACCTCAGAGCCCGAATATGAGAAATACACCGCGAAACAACGATCAAGTAGGTACAGCCCCTAATTATATCTATGATAGATTCACGGTTGTCTTAGATCAACGGGCCATGTTAGTAGCTATACGAGTAGCCGAGCGATTTACACATGCATTATCAGTTTCATGCGTTGATCATCAAATAATATACATGTTCATATACATTTTGAAAATCAAAAGAAAATGTAAATAAGACTTCATGAGATTTTAAATGCAAGAAATAATGAAGAAAATGAACAAAACAATAACATAGCTTCAATCTTACCACATGATCTTTCACCACCAAAATAATATTTGACCACCTATTTGTTATTTACCCAAAATGACTTTATAATACTTGTATAATCTCAGCCCCAACTTGAATATAACCTTCTTTAAAACCTCTTTAAATCACCTCAAAAATATAGGGATTACACTAGGTAGTCATATTCACTAGTGTTCTTGTTGTTTGATCTTCAAAATTTATTTGATTGTGTTCTTTGTGTTATCATAGTGGCGTTCCAAAATGGGGAATAGAGAGAGTAAAAATGCAGATTTTTGATGAGATTAATAGTTGTGGTGTGTATGTGTTTAGGAGGGGAGGGGTGGGGGGTGGTAGGGTTGTTGGTCCAGTGCGGTGGTCGTAGAGGAGAGCTATATGACAGGTTGAAATGGCCATTTAATATCTCAAATGCATGCATTAGACTTTTTACATGTTTCTAGACACATGTTATGAGATGACACACCATAGGGAAGGCTGTTTTTAACCACTGCTTTGAGTTTTATATATATATTTTTTGTTAGGGATAAATTTTAAGATAGGTTGGTAGTTTGAGGCTAACCGTAATCAAACGATAATAATACTTAGATTAAGGCGTAACCACAGAGTGATAAATAACCAAGTAAAAAAATAGTATCGTGGCAAAAATCGGATTACTTTCTAAAATTTTAATACGTACGTATAAAGACGAAAAATAATTATAAACAGTGCTCATAAATTTACTACGAAAAAATAAAAAAAATGTAATAAAATTATTATCAATGGGCATTTTTGAAAATATAAGCGACATGCTTACGTATGAAATTCGTCATTCTTGCAAACGTCAGCGTAATATTACAAATATAAAGTCCTCAATCCTTCCCGTTTATTATCGATGAGTTTCATAATCATCCGACAAAAAAATCAAAATTGAAATTAATACTTGAGAATAAAATAACGACCTGAAATTGACGGTTTATCACATCACTAGCCACTTTTATTAACTTCAACACCTTCATAACGTTCACCTGAAAATGATGCTTAAAACATCAACACAATGGTTGGTGAGAGTCATAGGTTTACGACACCCAATTTAAAATTTAAATCAATTGTTATAACTGTGATTTAATAAAAGACAAAACAGGCAGACAATTAAGCAGACTATTAACATGATAACATGCATTCACTAACAATCACATTGGTACGGAATTGTGTCCCCGATCCAAACGCACAAAATTTATCCATATAACATGGAAATAATGCTATCCCCCGATCCCAGTCTCTTTGTTTACCAGAATCTGACACAAAGAGCGATAACGCCACGCGAGGGAGCTGAGTAGGCATAGGAACCAAATCCAAACTCAATCACAAGGAGACGATCACGCTCCATGGATGTCATACCCACAAAGTAGGCGAAAACCAATCTCAAACTAAAGTAATAGGTAGGAACTTTACCCCCGATCCAAAGTCATAAAATTTAGCACATAACATATAATAGCTACATAAAAGTCCATGCGTTAATTAAAACCACATAATCACAGCAATTAAAACATTTCAAAATATATTTTGCATCATTTCCATCCCAAGAAAACATATTAATATGGGACTATGAAACTCACCTGATGCTCATCTACTTGACAGAATCTTGCACACAATCTAAACATAACAAAAACACAAGTTACACTCGATTAGGCTAATTCCCAAATCAATGTAACAATCATATGATGGACTTCTAGACCTTATACTAAGTTTATAATCTTTTAAATACATCCCCCATATCAATTTCATACCCTATATAACCTGAACCATTAACTTTCAATTTTTCAGTTTCTGATAGAAATTTGTAGTCACTTTATGACCACAAATAAAATACTAAAACACCTAGTGGATGGTTCTCCTTACATACCCTAGCTCCCCAATAAGTTGTGAGCTACTGTGATTTCTTAGAAAAAATAAAATTAAGTGAAACTATTTTATAAAAATTCATCATTACAAAGTACTCAGATTCGGATCTGAAAGCACACCAAAAAGTTTGACGTCCTTAAAAAAAACTTAGAAAATGTTTTAGTGTTAGCCCTTCGAACTGGAGTTAATAGACACCTAAAATATGACCTCTGATTTTTGGGTAACCCTAATTTGAATTTTAAGTAGGGGTTTTACTCCCTGAAATCTGACCTAAATATGCTATTTCGAAAACTTTTCTTGTGAAAATTATTTAACTAACTTCCCGACCTCAAACCTTTCGGGGCCGGGCTTTTTGGAAACTATACTCTATGGACTTATCAATGGACATAAGATTCATAAAGAAAAACGTTTTTATCATTAAGATAACTTCAGTTGAACACTGCCCTAAAATCTGCCAAACCCTAAATCATAAATTAACGCTATCTAACCCTAACCGATCTCACCAACATGCTTATAATTCATCACTAATCACCCCTAATTAATCTAACATCATTAATTTACATGTTTTATGAAACCCTAATTTATCCATCACTTTATTGTTACATGAATTAAAAAGAAAATTAAAACAATTAGGGTTTATGAACAAACCAAAAACCTTGATTTTGATACACAAAATTACCACCTGATTCTTGATAAAAAAATTTTTTTTCTTTCTTCTTGGCCTTGGCCGGTCGAACAAAAGGGAGAGGGAGAGGAGAAGGGTTTTGGTATTCATAGACTTAAAATTGTGTTTGAGATAAATACAAATTAGAATTTGATTTGGTTTAAAACTTTGTTTCCTTTTTCCCTTTTCCTTCCCAAAACCGATGGTCAAACACCCCTATATATTTATTTTTATATTTTCTTATTATTATTATTTACATAATAAACCCTTAATTTTGACATTTTTATAGAAAACCTTTTATTTATCTTTAAACCTTTTAAATTAAAACTAAATTAAATAACTATAAATAAATTTCATTTCTAATTTTTATTTTACTAACTTAATTAAACTAAGTTCTAATTTCTATATTTTCTAAACTAAACTTTTAATTTTTAATAACTACTAACAACTAAACTGTCAATATCAGATTGTTTTCTTGCCTTTTTCCTTGCAATCATTTTGATATGACCTCCCTTTCTTTTCTTAGAACCTTCTTCTTCTTTATCTTCCTCATTAACCATTTCATTCTTAGAGGAATCAAATCCTTTTTCATTCAACCTTTTGATCAATCTTTCATCTTTAGCAGACCTGATAGAAATGAAATCTTCATCTGACCTCTTAATCTTTTCATACAGAGCTTGTATTTCCTCAAACTTCTTGGTTTTCAAATCAGCTGAGAGTGCTGGTAATTTCCTACATGCTTCAAGTAGGTCATTGATTGAAGCTAAACTACACCTTTTATATATATGATATATAATAAAATATATATAATAAGTATAATCTAAAAATAATCAATAGCTGTCAAGTACATCAATGATCCAATCATTGATTTGTATAAATGAACATCCACATCCTCAGCTTCTTCATCCTTGAGCAATGCCTTGTTAGTCTCTATTGGAGTGCTTGCTGTATTCACTGTGACAAAATCAAACTTCTTCAATATATCAGCCACATACTTGTCTTGGCTAATGAAGATTCCATCATCTTTTTGCTTTACCTGTAACCCTAAGAAGAAATTGAGCTCCCCCATAGAACTCATCTGGAATCTCTTGTGCATCATCTGCTCAAACTCAACACATAAAGACTTCTTTGTGGACCCAAAGATGATGTCATCAACATACACCTACACTAACAGGATATCACCTTTGTCCTTCTTGATGAATAGAGTCTTATCTATAGTGCCTCTCCTAAATCTATTTTCTAATAAGTAGGTAGACAAGGTCTCATACCAGGCTCTAGGAGCTTGATGTAGACCATATAAAGCTTTTTCTACCTTATAAACTTTGTTAGGGAACTGTGGATCTTCAATACCAGGAGGTTGACACACATGCACCTCCTCTTCAATAGTACCATATAAAAAGGCACTCTTCATATCCATCTGGTACACAATAAACCCCATAAATGATGCATATGCAAAAAATATATCTGTTTGCTTCATACCTGCAAGGAGCAAAAAACCTCATTATAATCAATTCCTTCTTCTTGGGTATAACCTTGTACCACCAGTCTTGCCTTGTTTCTAACTACAATTCCTCTCTCATCTTTCTTGTTTCTATAGACCCATTTTGTTCCAATGGCATGCTTGTCTTTGGGTAAATCAACCAATCTCTAAACCTTCTGCAATCTAAACTGTAGCAACTCATCTTGCATTGCCTCTATCCAGCTTGGATCTATCAAAGCTTGTGTCACTTTCTTGGGTTCTATTTGTGAGTGAAAACAGGTAAATAAGCAATTTTGATAATCTTTGTGGTTGGTTCTTCTCTGCTTGTTAATGTAACTGACCATAGCATGTTCTTCAGAAATCTTGGTCATCCTCCTTGTTTGAGTAGCTAAATTTATGTCTCTAATGATTTGGTCTTTAGGATGATCCTTGTGAATTCTTGTTGTGGGAATAGGACTGACATTCATGGTTGTTTCCAAGTTGTTGAGGTCAGCCTCTGCACCCACATCTTCATCATCATATGCACCACTAAAGATACCAGTATTTAGAAGATTAGTAGTATCCTCCAAATCAGGAATAAGAGGATCTGTTGGAAGATCATTAACAAAACTTTGCCCAGCAGCACTAACAGATGGACTAACAGTAGAAACTCTATTAGTGCTGTTAGCATAACCTTCCTTCTGTTGAACAAGCAATTTATCCAATTCAGCTCTCAAATCCTGCACATGCTGGTCACCTTCTTTATTTGAAGCTTCTTCTTCCTTCTCTTGACTATTTCTTTCACCCTCTTTTGCTGGTTCTTCAGTAATATTTTTACCAACATCATCAACAACTGCATCCTCTAAGCTCTGTGGTCTACCAGGAAGGAATGGTAGCAGAATATATTGTTGAGTAGGTACTGCATCAACATTATCTTTGATACCTGTATTCCTATTAGTCTGATTCCCTGTAGTAACTGGCTCATAATTCATAGAGTTTGTTAGTAAATCAATATCAAAGAGCCAATATGGTCCACTCCCTGCAACATTGGGTCTGTTTTCAAAAAAGATTATGTGCAGGTTCTCCTCTACTTTCCTAGTTCTAGTGTTAAATACCCTAAAAGCTTTGCTATTTATAGAGTATCCAACCAAGAACCCCCATCAACCTTCATCAAATTTGCCCTAAGGGATTAGGGTATTAAAGAATGGCACAAGGACACTAAAGGTCTCATAAAGCTTATACTAGGTGGTCTACCATGTAATAGTTCATAAGGTGTCTTGTTGTGAGGCTTGGTCACTAAAACCCTATTCTGAACATAACAAGCAGTATTAACTGCTTTAGCCCAAAATGTAGTAGGTAAGAGTGAATCTGCTAGCGTAGTCCTAACTGCCTCTATTAGTGTCTTATTCTTTCTTTCAGCAACTCTATTTTTTTGTGGAGTTCTGGAAACATTAAATTCCCTCTTAATCCATTTCATCCCATAGAACTGATTCATGTCATTATTATTAAACTCAGTTCCATTGTACATTCTGAATTTGTAACTTATGAATTATTTGGTTTTAATGCAGTATAAATGTTTTAAGGATCCCACTAGTCTCATCCTTAGTGGCCAAAAAGAAAACCTAACTAAACCTACTAAAGTCATCAGTGACAACAAGGCAATATGTCTTGTGATTGATACTCCTTACAAATGTTGGCCCAAATAAGTCCATATGCAACATTTATAAAGGTTGGCTGATAGAGCTTACAAGCTTGGTATTACAAGAGGCATTGTGTTGCTTTCCCTTCTAACAAGCAACACAAGTACGGTTATTTTCAAATAGCTTTAAAGGCAAACCTGTTACAAGGTTTCCCCTCACAAGTTTGTTCATAGTTTTAAAGTTTATATGACCAAGCCTTTTATGTTATAAATTAGACTTATCTATTGTAGCCTTTGCAAATAAACAAGTCAAACCTCCTGAAGGAACAACATTATTTAGATCAAAGCTCTACATGTTGTCATGTTTGGGAACTTTAAGCAAGACTTACTTCATAGGTAGGCTTAAGTAGGAGATAGAACAGACATAGTCTAGTGAAAAGAAACATTGTTGTTTCTTGTCACACATTTATGAGGACAGAGAAAAGGTTAAACTTAAGTTTCTTACAAAGTATATATTCAAAATGATAAATATACCGGTCCTAATTTAACCTAACCTTAAGTTTACCTCCTTTAGGACTTCAAGTAGATATATATTGCAACAAAACCACCATCAATATCTTTGAAAATAGTAAGAAGGGCTTGTTTTTAGTCATATGCAAGAGCAATCCACTCATACAAAACATCCCCCATGATCCTGTAAAGTATATCTCGTCGGATTACCCTGCATCCCAATAATGCGCATGAGGATTCTCTTGGGTGCCCCAAGCCCCTAATACTAACTTGAATTGTGTGTGTGTGTGTGTCTGTGTATCCGTTAGTTGATAGTGAGTCTGAAGGTGTACTGAAATGATGGTTGTGAGCTCGCGTCTGTGTACATCGAGATGTGTAACTACTACTCGGAATTATGTCGTGTGAAATAGTGGTGCAGTAGTACAGAGAGCATTCGATGTGTATCGTGAGAGGGCGATAGTATAGTAAGATCTAGTGGACAGCAGGCGTGTTGCTGCGCTACAGAGTGTGAGCTATAATACTGCTATTTCGATTGTATCGTGTGCACTCGCGCGCATCTATCATCTCTAAGGCTCACTAGCTGAGATCTACGATATATTGTCTTGAATGTACAACTCAGTTTGTAGAGGATCAACTGCATGAAGAGCATTTGCACTAGCGCATGTGAGTGTGTGAGAAAGTGAGAGCACGTTTTGCGATGTAGAGAATTTGCATCTAGAGAGCGGAGTGATAGTTAGATAACGTTGGTGTGACATATTTGAGTTTGTGTGTAGAAACTCTTCTGTTGTGAGTTGTCGTTCCTAGACTGCGATGAAGTGTGGTCAATAAATGTCTTCTTACTGGTGAATGAAGAGCTTAAATATGAGATATGTTAATGAGGGTAATGATCATTCACTTTTAGTTTAGGGGCAGCTATATTAAAGGTCCTGCCAGTACTAAATTGATGTGTTTGCTCTTGGAGAGCATTGCTTAGCAGCATTAATTGGCACTTTTCTGACTTTGTTGCAAACTGCTGTTGGAACATAAATTCCTTTTAGGATATGGGTGAGTCCACTTTATTTGGTGGATTCTACCCTCTGTGCATTGTTCATACTGGTCTAAATCCCTTTGACTAGTAACCCTTCCTTTATTATTTAACACTGGTTTTTCTACCATTTTATTGTCATGAAAATCATAGTCTTTGATTAAATGGTTGAAGCTCCCACATACAAAACAAGCTTTCTTTATAAACTCAAAACTTCCCTAGTTTCTGAGATCATCATCCATTATGGTTTCTTATATTACCCTTGGATCTTTGACTTTTTCCTGGGATACTCCTACTTGCCTATGTGTGTTTTCCTTTATTAACAGATTTCACATTCTCACCAGATTTGACAAAATTATTTTTAGTAAACTTTGGTTGTGTCTAATCAGATTTAGGTCTAAACACACTATCATTATCACTATTAGTGTCCCATTCTTTAATGATAGGAGCACTAGGCCTAACAGTTTTAGGTTTTTCTACAATATCCTTACTAGTCTTAGATATACTAGTTTCAGTTTCAGGCACCTTGTGGTTGTCTTTCTCACTGCCAGGACTTAAAAACAGATTATCCTAACCTATAAAAAAGATTAAGCAGGTTTGGGGGCATTGTAGGTCCTAGTGTAGGAGGGGAGAACTGCATGTAACCCTTCTAGTTGTTTTAATTCTATCATTTATGGACTATTAATCCCTTTCACTTTCTGTATGTTAAACACACTATGAAACCCACTTCACTCTCATTCATATGAATATTATTCAATTCACTCTCATTCATTTGACTATCATAACCAAGACCAGTTTTGTCTTTAGCACTTATTTGACTATTAATCAGTTTAGTTAGATTCTTTGATGATTCTTCAAATTTTTCTAGTTTAAGTTTCAAATCATCTTTCTCTTTTAAAGCTTCTTCTAACATATTTTTTAGTCTTTGATAGAAATATCTTTCACTTGAAATTCATTACTTTAAAATGCATTATTTTTCTTCATAAACAGCTTCATTCTTATCAGAATAACTATCTAGGCTTTCTATGATTTAATCTCATTGTAACCTTATTATTTCTAGATTAGATTTATTAAGAGCTTCACGCTGTTGATCATACTATTTTTGAAGAGCTTCATATGATTTTAAACAATCTTTAGAGCAAGTATGTACCTCAGAGTCTAAACTTGATGAACCTTGAGATGTATAGGCCATTAGAGCAAAGTTTGTGATGCCATCTTCAGCCTGAAAGCTCCAATCATGGCCACCTATCCCATCTTGAACAACCAAGGCATTAGTAGTAGATGTGTCCACTGGTGCATTCCTTCTTGGATCATATCTATTTTTGTTCCCCTGATTCCTTGGTGCCCTGCATTCTCTAGCAAAATGACCTCTCCTATGGCAGTTGTAGCATTCAACCTTTGTCCTGTCAAAGCCAACAGTCTCTTTGCCATTTAAATCCAGCTTCCTTCCTGTTTTCTTTATGAACCTCTTAACTCTCATGGTAAGCATTGCCACTTGCCATTTGAGATCTATTTCTTCAAGATCATCAGCATCAATCTGTTCCAAATCTTCATTGTCCAACTGTGGGGCATTAGATTGGTTGGAAAAGAAAGAAAACATGACATCATCATCATATGATGCAGTAGAAGCTTGATCCTTAGAACTAGCAGCAGAAACACTATGAGCAGTATTAACTGTTTCATTAGTGCTGCTGGAGTTATCAAAGGAAACAAAGGCCACATTCTGAGAATTTGAGCTTGAACTTGTTTTCAGTACTAACTATAACTAACAGACTTAACTTTAATACTAACAGTATTAAGTCTGTTTACAATATTTTCCTAACACAATATTGTTCCAAGCTGATGGTAAGCTTCTTAACAACTTCAGATTTGTATCCTCCTGAGAGATAATTTCACCATGGATTTCAAGTTGACTGATAAGATTTTGAAATGACTGATAAGCTTTTGAAACCTATCATAGGTTTTATCTAGTCTTTCTTGACTTGATGTAGTAAAGTTTTTATAATTCTGCTTGAGAATGGTCTTCTGCATCTTCTTTGATTCCTTGTTGCCTCCAAACCTATTCTTGATAGCTTCCCATAGGGACTTTGCATCCTTGCAGGCATGAAACTTCAGTATGTGCTCATCAAGAATGGCTAGCATAAGAGTGCTTTTTGCTTTTAGTTTATTTTTCCTTGCTAACTTTTGTTCAGCAATTTTAGGAGGAATAGGACCTTCAGCACCAGCACTAGCTAATGCAACTGATGAAACTGAATCACCATTACTATTACCTCCCAAAGGGCATGATCAATGAAAGTAAGGTATTGTTCCATCCTCATGCTCCATAGATCATACTCCCTAGTTTTGAGTACTGGAAGTTTTAGTGCAAACACCATTTGGGAAGTTTCTTATTGTGACTCTATCTTTTCTTTGACTACCAGATCTTAAGTAGGGTTTAGAGTTCTTCTTATTCAAAGTTTCTCAACAAGCTCTGATACCACTTGTTAATCTCTTCTGAACAGGTCTTATTTAGCTTGTTAAAGCTTAGTTGTGTTGGATAAATCCAAGACAACTATGGTAGAAACTAAGATTGAGAATATCACAAACTATATGGAATCTAATTTGCAATACTAAGAAGAACAATAAAACAGTAAACAAGATTTTACTAAACTTTCAGCCTCAATATATAACGATCACTATGAATAGTGATAGGGTTACAAGATAACCTTGAAGCTATAAAACAACTAACTATGAAATATGAATTCTATATTTTAACTATGCCGTAAGGTTTCTTTTATACACCAAGAAACCCTAATGGGCTTACAAAACGTGTCTACTAATCAATGCATATCTATTCCTAATATATCTCATGCATATCACATTAGCAGTACTAACTATTTATACTAACAGTACTAATAAACTGACAATACTAACACTTTGTACTGGCAGCACTAACTATTATACTAACAGTACTAATGACTTAGATTGTTTTCTCTAATCTTCAGCAGCAGCACAAACTTGAACCAGCAACATTAAGTTGTAGAAGCCTCTAATTCTTAACAATAATTCATTACCCTTATTAATAATGTTTGGTTTGTACGATAGGACGGAATGCAATCAATAAAAAAAACTAAAATGTCCGTTGTTGATAAGAAGTTTATTTAACGTGGTTAGTTAATGATAAACTTTTATGTAATTTTGATTACATTACAAGACGTAATGAAAAAAGGAAGGGACCCCTAAAGAATGAAAATGATAGTTTTTGTATAATGAATCATTCCGTGTAATGAATCATTACATTATATAATTGTAAACAAACAGGATTTTTCATTCAATCGTAATAACCGTTTACATTTTAACTTTCATTACATCACAACAAACACTGCGTTAGTAATATTTGCTCTAGTGATGTCTTTTTTTACTTTATTTTTGTACTGATGGATATTTTCCGGCAACACTTGTTTTCCTATCATTTTGCCTACTCTTCGGTCTTCATCGTCATTACTCCTTTACCATCTCATACTTTAATATACAATTTACCATCATCCATTGATGTTTCTTGGCACAAACGGTGACCCTTGCAGTTAATCGAACAGGTCGTTGATCCTAGGAGGAGGGTAGCGGTTCTTGATAGTTAGCTTGTTCAGCTCTCGATAGTCTTTACATATACGAAAATCAACCATCCCTACTTTTTCCCGAACAACCATCGGTCTATCTCCCCAGGGTTGAAGAACCTAGGTTTTTAGTATAAAATTTTTTATTAAGTCTTAAGTTGGTTAGATAGTTCTTGCATTTCCGTAGGTGCCAAACGATAAGGTGATTTTGCAACAGGCATAACTCTAGGATTAAGATCTATGCGAAACTCCACTTCACGAGGTGAGGGTAAACCCAATAAATCTTTCGGAAACACGCTAGGGAAATCACGTACAACAGGGATGTCATCGAGTTTCGGCTCGTTCACTTTCATGGTCTTCAACTGTTTCATGTTTCCTTCGGGACGTTCTCCATGAACTTCCAAAATATCCCCGTTAGATAACGGAATTTGGACAATTTTCTAATAGTAAACTATCTTAGCTCTCAGCTTTGATGACCAATCCATTCCTACGATCACGTCGAAACTACCATATCCAAAGGGAATCAAATCGATGATAAATGTATGACCTTCTAGTTTAAGTCTACAACCTCAAATAATCTTATTGGTTTCTACTTTAACGCCGCTAGCTATTTCAATCTCATAACCGGGGCTCATAACACTAGGTTTCATGTTAATCAATGGCAAGAAGTTAGTATATATAAAGCTATAATCAGCACCAGAATCAAACAAAACTGTAACGAAATGATCGTTTAGAGAAAATGTACCCGTCACAACGTTCTGGTCTTGTGGAGCTTCAACAACACCTAGGGCAAGGGCTTTACCACGAGCTTGATTCCTATTGTTCCCTTGGTTGGTATTTCTTCAATTGCTAGCACAGGGTTTGAGCAATTTCATCCTCAAGTAGTGGCTCGATTCATCCTTGGGTAATTCCTCCTAAAGTGGTCACGATCTCCACACTCAAAACAAGTTGGCCTTGGTCTATCATTAATAGCTCTACCCGTGCAGTATCGGGTAAGGTAGCCCAACAAGTTCAAGTTTCAAATATGCTCAAAAGACTAATTACTTAAAAGTAATTGCATAACAAACGACACATCATGCTTTCCACCACAAAACATTTAAAACATGTAAAAAGGGGAATGTGAAAAACTCACAGTAGATAGGAGTATCAATCAAGAAAATCAACCAATGAAGAAGAACGACAACAACGATCTCAACCGCAACCTATAATAATAGTGGTCCGCGAATAAGAAAATATAGCTATGCGAAAATGCGTATTTTGCAATGATATGGAATATTATATATATCTACATGTATAAAATCCTATGTCAAAGAATCCATGTGTATGAAATAACTTGTCAATTTCACTACTTACGTTTTCTGAAATTCTGCCGATTTTCCTAGTCGTTTGACAACGCTAAACGAAACTCGTGAAATCTAGCCATATACCCATCAATATCTGATACAACCATCTTGTGGTTCCAAAATTCCGATTCCAACTTTTGAACTTTATCATCAGGACAATATTCTTCCATCAACAACTTTTTAAAATATCCTAAGATTAAGCTATAGCAGCGGCCTGTCCTCGGGTTTGAACAAGGGTATTCCACCAAGTTAATGCGCGGCCTTGCAGCATACTAGCCGCGAATTCGACTTGGCTCTCAGCGGGGCACTTAGTGATATAGAGCACATACTCGATGCTTTTAAACAAGGTTAGTAAACCAACTGCACCTTCTGTGCTGAAAAATTCCTTGGCACCAGAAGCCCTAAATGTTTTGATACTGCAGCTTGGTGTGACCTCTCTTTGATTTGCTCGGTTTCCTCCAAGGGCTTGAACAAGTTGAGTTAGCAGATTCGGCAATGCGGTGTTAAGTTGTCGAGTTACTTCATCTGCTGTTTCATTAGGAGGATTGGTGTTGATGGCAGTTCTGCTATGTGTGTTTCTTCCCGCCATAATTCTACAATTTAACACAAAAATTCACTTTATCAGAAACTTGTCATACCGTACCTTCAAACAGTTTATACATATTCACAGAAATATAGTTAAAGAATGAACATGTTTAGAAATCTTCAATTCAATTAAGATTAAATATAACACTTTTAAACGAAGTGTTTAAATGAATAATCAAACATAGATTGATGTACCGTACCAATGTAAATCAATCATGTTTAGTATTTAACCAAAATTTAGTGGTATACATATTTAGGTGACAAGCAGGTTATATATATAAGAAATATATGTATTTTATCTCACAATTAAATAATATTAAATAAACACGGTTTCAAATTTTCTAAAAATATATATTAAATTGCTTGCCAATAAAATTAATTAATAGATAATCATTTAAATTAAGCATTGTAAAAGTTTACCGTTTTGTTTGTTATATAAGTAAAATTTAAGTAATCAGATAACATTTTACAAAAATATTTTCATAAGATAATGATAATAGTATCAATCAAAATTTGACACTTGATCTACACAACTGATTCCAAAAATTCATTATATCATAATAGAGAAACAATTAGTAATCCGAAAGAGCATAAAATTAACCGTGCGGGCAAACTACACTGGTACACCCTCATTGGTGTATCTGCCAACAACTAAACCGGAAAAGAGTTTGGTAGCATAAGGACAAAACACCCACATTTATGCTTTTGACCCTATTCTCTTTATAGTCGCGTTGTATCCATGTCGTTTGAGTATCCACATCCACACATCCAAGCCTCACCCATCCTTGAGTGAATTCTTCAAAGGTCTTAAGCCAAATAGCAACTTAAATCTTAATTTCACAACTCATAAAACAAGAACTGTCATGAACATAAGTTAGAAGTTGGTAAAAAGCTTAAGGTTTTTGAAAGAATTACTCAACTTTGGGGTCGCTCATAAACAAAATCTTGAATTACTGAACACGGTGTTTGCGAACAAGCAAAGAATGCTTACATTAGAAGCTAAAATGGTTGGCTTAATAGTATGACGAAATAGAACGGAGACGTGACCAAAATATAGGTTGACGTAGCTCTAATAGTGAAAGAACAAACGTCTCTACATGTCGTGCATACGTAGTTTACCTGCTGCTCGCCTCGAGTTCTTACTCGGAATCTAACAACGAGTCCTTCTCAAGTTCTTATGCAGGGTAAAGGTACGAAAAGTATTTAGGTGTATGTCGCGACTCACTCGCGGAATCATTAGCGCGTGAAGACGATCTATGGGACATATTGTGAGTATACCGGTATCCTTAATAACAAGGTGCTTAGGGACAGTGTGACACTATAATGACAGTAACCGATGTGAAAGCAAACTCAAAACATAAATGGGCCAATAAACAAAAGCATGATGTACTAAAATCAAATAGTGGACATCTAAAAGCATGCAATGTACAGTGCACATAATTCCTAGTATGCTTTTTAGTGACTAAAGTGGAAAGTCAGTTTTTAAACTTGTTTAAAATAATAACTATGCCAATTGTTGCATGATACTCCCTAAATTAGACATAGTTGATCAAGTTATGTCTAATTAAGGTCTAATGATGCAACCACTCGGACTAGTCGACTCGTTTCATGTTTGGTGTTTGTAGAAAAAGAAAATAATGTTAGTTATAGTTTGGATTTTTATTTTTTGAAAATAAAACCGGCGTTCTCTATAACCTTAGACTCTGATTACCAATCTATCACACCCCACCAAGGCGGAAATTCGAGGTGTAACATATTAATAAACATCACACAAGATGATAGATTAAAACACCATACATGATTTAATAAAAGTAAAGTTATCCGAATTACAACAACATCAAGAACAAATTTAAGAGTACATGAAACATCATAAATTGTTTCTATCCGAACATGGATATTCAAAAGACACGGTTCTTGCAATTAGGTAGATGTCTCGACAATAACTGAAATATACGGCACTAAGTTTCCACCTTAGGAACGTCACCTGAAATGCATGATAAACAATCAACTGTCGAAATAGTTGGTGAGCTCACAAGATTATGTACACAAAATATAATTTTAGAAAAAAGTAGATGTCCGATAATAGTTTGCCAACACAATGGCAAGTCATCAAAAACAGTTGTCTAAACCGAAATTAATTTCCAAATAAGTTGAGAGTCCAAAACAAATCAATGTATATGTATGATATAGTGATTATGCGAGGCACTACTTAAACGTATTCAGCCTAACCGTTCCAACATCCAATCAAGTTCTAGTTGTATAGTGTGGCACAAACACTTAGTACTATGCACCCTTGTGTAGGGAGTGAGGATGGGCTAATCTCCTAATAGCGCTATCCATAAGTACTAACGTCTCAATCCCGTTGAGGGGGAAAGTGAGTTAAAAGTAGTGGTTGGTTCTAAGAATACAGCAACATACATATTAAGTTCAAGGTTCCAAGTTCAACACGTTTCCAAATTTCAACAAGTTCAAATCAAGTTCCATTCTTTCAAAACAAGTTCAAGTTTCAAATATGCTCAAAAGACTAATTACTTAAAAGTAATTGCATAACAAACGACACATCATGCTTTCCACCCCAAAACATTTAAAACATGTAAAAAGGGGAATGTGAGAAACTCACAGTAGATAGGAGTATCGATCGAAAAAATCAACCAATAAAGAAGAACGACAACAACGATCTCAACCGCGACCTATAATAATAGTGGTCCGCGAATAAGAAAATATAGCTATGCGAAAATGCGTATTTTGAAATGATATGGAATATTATATATATCTACATGTATAAAATCCTATGTCGAAGAATCCATGCATAAGAAATAACTTGTCAATTTCACTACTTACGTTTTCTAAAATTTTGTCGATTTTCCTAGTCTTTTGACAACGCTAAACGAAACACTAACCGACAACATCCTTTGCTCATCTCCTATTTCTAAACACTTATATGTGTTATTAAGCCACTACCATTACCCCAAAACTCAATTTCAATCTTAACATATATTTCAAAAATGTTACAACACCATGCGTCCGAAACAGGACATGCTGAACTTTGCAAAAGTTGGGCATGATTAGGCTCACTTATACCCTTCAGAAAAATCTAGAAAAATTCAAGTAGCTCACAAACATTATGGACATGCTACAGATTAAATTTCGTAAAAAATATTAAGTTTTGATATGTTTTCTCACTACATCTTTACATTCTGAATTCGGGACCAGATTTACAGTTTCGACAACCATTTTTGTAAAGACCTTTTGACCCACTTATACTTATTGAAAATCCGCGAGGCCTCCTTTGTTGAAAAGTAGACTCGCCAAACTTAGTCTTAATCTATGGAAAACCTAGAAAAGATTTTAGAATGACCAAGTTACAGCGCACGCAAGTTGACCCAAAATTCAGCGCAAAATCGCCTAATGCAAAATTTGACATAACAAGTTTCCAAACTTCTAACTAGCATAGAAAACTCGTTTTTAGGAGTTATCGGGCGCGCGAACTAGCGCCACAAAGCTACGGACATAACCTATCATATTTCTAAGTCAAAACTCAGTTTACCATATCATAATTTCGCCGACAAGAACCTAAACTTTCTGATCTAAATAGGGGTTCTCTTACGCCTACAAATCGCCAATGTTTCGCATCAACAACAATCCCAATATGCTCAAACTAACTTATCGATCATGCTAATCATCCTATACTATCCCATATCTCAAAAATGCAACATGCATGAACTTAAATGGATTCTCGACATACTATCTAATACATGCATAGATATATAAAATCAAACGACACAAAAATTAACTAGGATACTTACAAAGATACAACGGAATTGTTAAAAGATCAAAACTATAAACCCTTATGGTTTCTTGTCCTTGGCCGAACCCCACAACCACAAAACAAAGACCCGAAATTCTTGATTTGTTTCACCAAACTTGTTAGTAACACTTGTAATCAAACCCTTAATGCTTTAATTGTACCCAATTTGATAAAAACCCCAAAAATCAAAGTTTAATAAAAATCAAGAATTTGAGTAACTTGATGCATGGTTGATTTTATTTGTAATGGATGATGGAGGCTTTGTTTATGATTGATTTTAGGTGGAATGGAGATGATTTGATGGAGATTTGATGGTGGTGGTGTTGGGGTTTTCTGCTGGTCGAACAAACAGAGAGGAAAGGGACGAGATTTTTTTTGACTGTTTACACTATGTTTTTTTTATTAAAAGGGAAGTGTTATATATAAGAAAGCAATCTAGAGTGTATCGACTCATAAAAATAAAATAAAAAGGATGTTTGTTTGGGCTTACAACCGGCCAAGGGGGAGGGGGTGGGCTAAGGATACATATTTTTTTAAAACTTTGTATTACCAAATTTTTGGCCTAAGCTTTCATTTAAATTGTTAATAATTATAAATACACGATTTTAACGCGGTTTCGGCCAAACGCGGGTAAAAGTCGAAAAATACAAAATTTGATATAAATAAGCTTTCGAAGCTAAAATATGGAGTTGTTGATTTCTCGATCGTTAAAACGAATAATTAACCAAAGCTCGACTCGCGAATAATTAAAATGACAATTTTTAATAAAACCGACTAAGGATAATAAAATAAATTCTATAAAATTAGAAAATAGAATCTAAAGCTCGGGATGAACAACGACGTGAAATATGGGTTGCACATAGACAAGCGTTAAATGCTTCAAGTAATGCGACCACATAAAAGTAACTCCATAAATAATTAAGAGAGTCTAATATCATACGTTTACTTTCAGTTACTGACCTCAACATTGACGGATGTCACAGATACGGTCATGGGTAAAGCTGAAAAGATTGTAGAACAAAAGGCATATGAGAAACACGAGGCTGATGAAGAGCAAAAAGGAGATGATCATGCTGAGGATAAACAAGTAGTGGTTCCTATCTCAACAACACAAAAGGAGAGGCCCAGTCTGCTCCAATCCACCTCCAATCATTCTGTCTCTTCCAACTTTGGTAATCAATTCATTAATTCTCCTAATGTATCTTTTATCGGTACTATTCCAGAAAATGCTGATGCAGAAATCAATTCCTTGTTGGATATTCAAATCCAACAAGATGTACCTCATATTCAGCAAGAACCATTTCATGTTGTCAAAGTGTCTATCACTCCCAAAGCAACACAAGTTCCAACACCTCCACAACCAGCTACATAAATTCCATCTACTCAAGTTTCCAACTCTGAAGTAGTAAAATCTGTTGTCCAAAGATTTACTGAACTGGAACAAGCTGTCAAGGAACTCAAACAAGCTGATCCTTCTACAGTTATTCTTGCTTCAATCAAATCACAAGTACTATCAGTAGTCAAGGACTATCTTGGATCAAGTCTCCCAGATGCATTTCAGAAGGTACTTTAGTCACACACTAAAGAACTTAAAAAGGAACTTTCTAAGTAGAGGGACTACAAGGATGTCATTGAAGAGTTAGTTCAACCTCATGTTATCAATGAAGTCAAGAAATTTCTGCCAACGTTTCTACCATAGGCAGTAAAGGAAGCACTTAGGTTGGTTTCTTTTGTTTTTGTTTTTGGGTTTGGTGGTTTGTTGTTTGCTGGTGGGGTTTGTTTTTATGAAGGTTTTTGTATGGTTTTTTTTTTTTATTTGGTGGGTTTGGTGGGTTTTTTTGGGTTTTTTTTTTTTTGGGGAGGTGTGTGCTTTTTTTTTGGTATGTTTGATTTATAAGATTTTTTTTATGTTTTTTGGGTGGTGGGTGTTTTGTCGTTTTTTTTTTTTTTTAGGGTTTTATTCTTGTTATTTTTTTTATTTTTTGTTATTTATTTTTTTTACAGGTTTTTTTTTTTTTTTGTATTTTGGGGGGTGTTTTTTGAAGGGAGTTGGGGTCTATTTTAAAATTTTGTTGGTTGTTGTTGATTTTTCTGTTGAGAGTTTATTTTTTTTTTGTTTTTTTTTTTTTTTATTTTTTTTGTTATTAATTTTGTTAATTTTTTTGTGGTATTGGGGGTTGTCTTTGTTTTTTTTTTTTGTTATAGTGTTTTTTTTTTTTTTGTATTTTTTTTTTTTGTTTTGTTTAATTTTTTTTTGGTTGTGTGTTATGTAGTTTGTTTTTTTTTAAATAACGATTTGAATTTACTTTTAGCTCTAGAGGCGAATTTTTAAAACGAACTTTTTTTAATTTATTATTTTATTACCGACTATATATTATGGACTTATAATATTAATTATTTCTTATTAAAATTAGGATAAAATAGAATTCTAAACGCTCGCGGGTGAAACTATAATATGAGTCAGTAACATATTTAGTTTGAACTAAAGAGCGTATGCGTAGTGAATGATTTTGGGGTTTGCATCGTGTCTTGCGGGGGGGGGGGGTGTGTGGGTTGGTGGGTTGTTTGGGGGGATTTTTTCTTTTTTTTTTTTTCTGTTGTTTTTTTTTTTTTTTATTAATTGCTTTTTGTTATTTTTAGTTTTGCGGTCCACATATATGTTCAACTTTTATTGTTAAGACTTTATGTGAGTGTTTAGTATTTTTGGAGTGTATTTTTTTTCTTTCGGTTGCTTTCGGTTTCTGGACACTACTTACATTGGCGGTTTGTGATATGGGTATAGGTGGGTTGTTGGGTGTTTCTGACTAATTATTTTTGAGAAGGGGAATCGCGAGGATGCTGTGGGGGTTTGGGTTTGAGGTTGGTGTGTTTGGAGCGAAAATGAGTGACCTATTTGGCGTTTCACACTTATCTTTTAGATATTACTAGTTTGTTCTTATCCATTGGGGTTATTATATATAATGTTCACTATTTTTCTTTGTTAAGCTTGAGGATGTGAGGATGGTGCTTATTGTTTGGTGTTTTTAGTTTTGTGGCTTGCGGGGGTGTGTTTCGAGGATGGTCTTTCGGTATTGGGTTATTAAAAACAAAACAAATGTCGGGGTGGAGGGGTGGGTGGGGTGCGGGGAGGAGGGGAGAGCAGGGGGCATACACCCCCCCCACACCCACCCAACCCCCCACACCCCCCCACCCCTTGGGTTTTTTAACAGCCAATGGGTTATTTTTTAAAGCTGGGAAGGATAAAGAGAGGTTGAAAGGGGAACGGTGGGAGAAATATGACATGGTGAAAAAGAGAATAAATATATAGAAAGGGATACAGGGGGGAGATAAAAAAAAAAGAAAAAAAGGATTGTGAAAAAAAAAAAGATTCTGTTAGTAGTTTCTTAGTAGAACTAATAGTCATAACAATATTATGAGTAATCTCTGAAGAACGAGACTCCGAGAAGGTTTTGATTGTAAAAAAGTGAAGAAGATCAATATCTTGTTAATTTAATTTTATTTTGTGAGAAACTCCTTATGAGGGCTGATGGTGTTTGTGTTGGAACGTCACGGCAAAATAAATAAAGGGAAGATGTCTCATCATGCTCATGGATAATAAACAATGTAGTGGTTTCCTATACTCAATTCAAACACAAATTGGAGAGTTATGTAGGACATGTATGCGACAACCTAAAACTTTATTGTAGTGGAAGGGCACTTTTAACCTCCCTATTTTAGATTTCATTCTGTATACCTTACTCTAGTTGGTTATGCAATTCTTTTTAATTGACTCCTTATGTATCTCTTTTTATTTTTTTTTTCGGGTACTTTTCATGGGGGAATAAATATGCAGTTTTGGCTGAATTAAAATTCTCCTTTGTTGGATAACGGTATATTTTTCTATTACTTAATGCATTAGCTGTTATAGTCTTATTCAGGATAAGCCAACGATAACTTTTAATTGTTGTCTTCTATGTGGCTTGCTATACCAGTTGATTATCAAGTTCATAACTCACATAATATTACTGAGAGGATTGCCTGCTGTTGAACCTAAAATATATTTTCATGCGGTATGATTGGGTTACTTATAGCGGGGGGTAGGTGTGTGGGTATTGGTTGTGGTTGGTTGTGGCTGGTATGTTTTTGTTTGTTTTTGCTCGTTTGTTTCGTCAGGATTGGCCACTCAACACCTCGTCAAAAGATTTTGGATCTGGATACATGCTTTTGTAAGGTTTTCACTCTCATGTCATTTCAGAAAAAATGTTTGTCTAGGTCTCCATTAATGCTCTGTGGTGTTCCTTTACAGTTATTCTTGATTATTTCATAATCTCAAGATAGTACAAACGTAGTGTTTTCTATCAGTAGATGTATGTTTTGTTGTACACATTTCGGTAGTCATAAGGACTCCTATTTGGTTTTCAAAGTCCTCCCAGTATTATATGCATTTTTTCAGCAAGGTGGTTTACTTTTAGTCACACTCTAAGGAACTTTCTTATAAAAAAGGAAAACTTGTCTAAGTTTTTGGTAGTTAGGGACAAACTACTTGGATTTGTGCCTTTGATTGTAAGTTTTGTTCCGAACTCATGTTATCAATTTGTACATAATCAATATGTCAGACGTAAATTAGAATTTTTTGCCTATAAAGTCTTCAGTCAATAGGCTGTGGTTTATTAAAGTGGAAGAACTTGAGTAGGTATCCACTCTCTCGGGATCTTGTGGTTTTTAATCTTACTCCTATGTTAAATCCACTATTCAAGCTGTTTCTAAGATTGTTGAATATGTGTGTTGAGTTCTTTCTAAGGTATATAATGATTGAAGAAAAACTCTATGAAAATAAGATGCTTTATAATATGAGCCAAGTCGAACCAATTCCTGACTCAATTGTCCACTCAGCAAGAGCCTATTTGATTCTTGCATACTAAATGGTCAATGTTACTTGATGGAAAGAAATAAGGAAAAATGGGGTTTTTTTGAACCAAACTTGATGAGTATTCCGTTCCTAAGAAAAGTGGGAGTCCGGAGTGGGAGGAGGATGGGATTGTATGATGTGAGAGACGGGAGTTCATGGATCAAGATATATGTCCATTTAGCTGGTGGATCTAACCAGGGTATCGTTTTTTTAATTTATAAATAAGGAAAATGGTTAAATAGGTGGTTTTTGGGTAGTTGGTAGGGTTATTAATAAGAAGTCATAAGAAGGGTTAAAAGGAAATAAAGTACCACGGGAAAAGGAGAAGAGACAGGGGGAAAGATGAATTCAAATAATGAGAAGTACTTTAATTCATTACCAAGAGAAGAAATCCATCGCACAAAGTAAAGAATTGTCCCCTTCTACTCTTAGGTTCCCCATAAAGGTAAAATCTTCTGGCTAATTTATACCTCCTTTAATTCTGGCACTTGAGAAGACTCCACTCTCTTTAGGTTAATCTTCCTCCTAAGATCAATCCACTATTCAAGCAGATGAGTCTCTTTCTGAGTATGAACTGAAGAAAATACTCTATGAAAAGATGCATAAGAGCCAATCTAACCTGACTCATGTCACACATCAAGAGCTATTTGATGCACTAACATGGTCAATGTTACTTGATGAAGCCAATAAGGAAAAAGGTGACAAACTTGATTCAGTTCCTAAGAAAAGAGACCGAGGAGATGATCAAGATAAAGACCCTTTAGCTGGATCAAACCAGGGTAAGAAGACCCAGAAGAGAAGATTCAATGAGTCAGAATCATCCAAGAAGACATCCATCGCCAAAGAATTGTCTAAAGGTAAATCTCTGGCTAAAACCTCTAAATCTGGTAAATCTGTGACTGCAGAAGAACCAGTTAAAGAACCAGTTTTCTAGAAAGCCTTAGATGATGTTGAACAAACCTTTGTTGATAAGATAGACACTACTAATGAAACACAAGCAGATGTTGTTCCCAAGATTTAGAAGAAGGATTGGTTTAAAGATTCTCCAAATCCTGAAGTACTTAACCCAGACTAGAATATAGTTAAAATCATTGATGATGCTCCAGTACAGCCCTGGTTTAATGAGATGGTACAAGCTGAGAAGCCTTCACTCACGTTTGATGAATTGATGAGTACTCCTATTGATTTTTCTGCGTTTGCCATGAATCGTCTCAAATTAGACAAGATCACAAAAGAACTTCTAGTGGGTCCAGTATTTAATCTACTCAAAGGTACCTGCAAAAGCTGTGGTGAATTAGAATACAATATGGAGGAATGCTATCGTGCTTTAACAGATCAACTTTACTGGGCAAACCCTGAAGGCCACAAAAGCCTTATTGATATGTGCAAGCCTCTACCCCTGCAAGATAAAGACGGTCAACTTGTAATTCCTGTCGAATTCTTCTTTAATAATGAGCTTGAATACTTGAAAGCAGGAAGTAAAGAAAGAACGTACTCCTCTTCAATTACAAAGACACCAGCTACAAGGTATACTATGGAAGGCATTAAAGACATAATTTCAACACTATAGAGTCCAGTCATTATTGCATATGACAAGGATGCTGCTCTTGGAATATCTTACTGTGGTCCACAATACAGAGCTATGATCAACACGGTTTCCAAACACAAAGTCTCTCAACTATGAGAATTCTGAGTGTTGTTAGTGTTTAGGTGGAAAAGAGATCTAGGTATGGCTACTTGAAGGAAATTATTGTAAGGCGAGTTGATAAAGAACTTTACAAGTTCAAAGGAGGTGACTTTTCGGACTTACACCTTAATGACATTGAAGACATGTTGCAGCTAATTGCTCAAAACAAGCTATACAACCTAGACGGTGATATGATTGTGGACTTTGTCACTGCTCTCAAAATGTTCTCCTGATGAATTATTGTTAAGAACAGGGTTGAAGACATGCATCTAGGTGTTGAAAGTTACCAAAGAAAGCTCAACCTAACCAAGCCTCAAAGAACATGTCAACATATCTCAGTAAAGAACCATACGCTCCAAACTATGATCCACCGGGGATTATATATAAAGACAAGAACAAGAAGAAAAGGCTGATGCGAGTTGATGAAGTCCATAGGTTTTATGACGGGACTCTCTAATCAGTTCGTAAAATTCTTTGTGAAAGGCTCTTGAACTTCAAGTTTGGTTACAATAAAGACATACCTTTGAGGAAGTGGACACCAAAGGATGAGAAACAGACAGGCATCATGGTGAACAAGATTGATGATCGACTGTTTAAAAGATGGATTTTGAGAAGCTTAGAAGTGCTGGTTGGTGGAAGGAAAACAAAGAAGGACAAATGACTGTTGCAGGGGATAATATAACTACATCATACTTGGGTTAAACATGTCAGGTCCTATCTCATATCTTATCTTTCATAATATATAACTATGTAGTGTACAGAAATAAGTATATATGTGTTAAGTATAATTTTTCATGAATTTTTCATTCAAGTCAAAATCTTTCAAAATATATACTTAACACTATATCATTCCCTCAATAATTAAGGGAAGCATTAATATGTTCCAAATAAGATTGCTAACTAGGAACATCTCTTTCCTCGAACAGTTTTAATCAATTAATATCCCAAATATCAAAATATTTTGACATTTTGGATAAGGGGAGAAAATGTTATTAAAAACTATGCAACTAATAAATGTGATCAAAAAGGACTCTAGTGCAGCTTCTTCCTTATATGTCCAAAAGGCTTTCGATTATCGATGCACGTATGCAGGGAGAGCATTTTCAAAAGATGAAAACAACAAGGTACAAAAGCTTTGATTTATATCACAAGTACCTTGATTGGTTTTACAATATGGTTTTAATGGCAAGAATAGAGATACCTAAAAGACTGACTATGTATTTAATATTTATAGAGTTATAAGGTGGTTAAGTTTAGGTATCTGTTCCATGATCCAGCTAGAACCAGAGGGATCTACCCAAGGACATTCCATTATATAGTATAAAAGTCCTTAGGTATAATACAAAAGGAGTAAAAGTAAGAATGGGGAATAATGCGGACTAAGACAGAGCTAACACTGGAATAAACCTAACAAGGTGTTAGTAATGAAGTCTTGGTAAGCATTTAAGGGGTTGAAGAATGAAAAAGAAATGTAAAGATAAAGGGTGAAAAGAAAGAAGCCCTTCTTACACTTAGGCAGAAACCGGGTCAATGCATATGCTATCAGAAACACTTAGCTGTTGTCTGGTATTGAAGATAGACATCATAGACCCAATGATGCAATGCACAACCCTCCTTAGCCACTTAGAATCTCTTAAAAGATTTCTGTTTCATTTCTCATGGAGACTAAACACGTTATCTATCGACTTTCTCACTTCGAGTTAGTTGGTATTGAAAAGGTGGCAGTCAACTTCAGCCTCCGATTACTAAAATCAAAGTGCACTATTGAGTCTAGAGCCATAAGAGATCATCCATAAATCTCACTAGGAAACTATCTACCATTCACCTGTTCTTTACACACTATGAAAACAGGTAAATATCAAGAGTCCTACGCATTATCCTCGTGATCTTGCCAGAACATCAAAGTGATACTTAAGTATTCACAATGACGATGGAAATCCTTCCAGAGCCAACATCAAACAAGCTCTGCGGTAGATAACTTGTGAGATCCTATATAGATCAAACATGTAACACAGGATATCAATTTGGTCCAGATTATGAATTGATGATTTTATCAGTAAGATAGTAACTAACCGATTCACTCTTATCGCGTTGTCTGCTTTGAGATGTTCTGGTAAAGAGAACAAGCAAGTAAGGTGATTCTGATGCTCACACATTAGAAGATCTGATGCTTATGCTGGAAATCCTGTCAAGGCGATTCTTTTTAATTTGAATCTACCTAATCACAGATCAGTCCTCACGGAACCGAAGGTTAATCCAAGCAAACTTGGGCGAATGACAAAGCCATATTCACCCACAAGCTTTATTGCTAACTGTTTTATTACAGGTTTATGTAAAGATAGAAATGGAGATACCTCGTTCCAGCAAAGTCAAAGTTCATAACCACATGCTCATACTCGATCAACAAATATAAAGATATGATGAAAGCTAAAGTATACGTTATTCAAGTCTTCTGCTACTCTGATACTCAAAAAGATCTTCCTTAAAGTCATTATATGTTCAAGATAAAGCAATCCAAGGGAGATTACACAGCAACATGTCAGTCCAGAACTCACCAAGTTTACAAGATTACAAGATTTACAATGATATCGAAGTGATGATGCAAAAGTGGTAATCTCTAAGAAGCTTAAGATCACATTTTATTATGAAAGAAGGAGATAGCTCAATATCAAGCTCATTACATGTTAATTGAAGATAAAGATGAAAGTATCAAGACTATAAGCAAGACCAAAAACATTCGTGGAATGTTAGGCTTAAGCTTTTTGTAACTTGGAGTGACCTCCGTTAAGGGGAGATTGTTAAGAATCGAGAAAAGACTCAGTCACTGCTAATAATGACATCAAATAACATCTATTTTATAGCATCATTTATCCCATGTAATTAACCCATTTTGTATAATTATTGCAAAGAATTGTTACTTAATCGTTTATATCTGATAATTGCAGTAATTACAGAGTACTTGGTGAATATTAGCAAAAGGCGCGCATTCTGGAGCTTAAACAAGGATATTTTGAAGATTAATGATTCTGACTACCAATACGCCGTATCCATCAAGGAAGATATGGCGTATCCGTGCCTAGACTCACCAAAGACCACAAGAGAAAGAAGGTCAATATGCCGTATCCAGAGAAGACCAATACGCCATATTAGATATATGGCATGTGAATATTCTGGAAAATATCAAACGTGGTCCCTACTCCAAGAAACTCCAATATGCCGTATCCAACCCATTGGATACGCCGTATC
>BQNB010037537.1:0-49372 GCA_026074375.1 Tanacetum coccineum
TACTTGTTGTTATACAGTTATAAAAGAATATGACTATTTCTATAAAAAAAAGGGTAAAATCACATGTGATTTTGTGTGTTGCATCGTTATGCTTTTATTTTTTGTAATTCATATGTACTTTTAAGTTTCTAGCTCCTTGCTAGACTATTTTTTTCAATATAATATCAGTCGTTTAAAAAAAAACATTGCTCATATATGTTTAATATTATAAGTATTTATATTAAAAATTAATAAAAATGTGGCCCTTTACAAGTGGAGGCCCTGTGCGACCGCACCTCTTGCACACCCATCCGAGACCCCTTTGGGAGGAGAGGGTATTTGAAAAAAACAAGCAGAAATTACCCGCGCGTTGCTGCGGGCGTTAATTTTTCGCGCGTTGTTGCGGGGCTTTTTTTTTGTTTGGGTTTATTTTTTCGGTCTCATTTTTAATAGTTTTTTTTCTCATATTAAATGATAATCGCGCGTTACTGCGGCGCATTTTTTCTTTCTTATTGTATTTTGTGCGGATTTATTTTTTCGGTCTCATAACATTTTTTTTTTGACCCAGGCCGCTAGAAAGTTGTAAATAGTTAAAAATAAAAGCACGTCTCGTAAAATTTTTTTTCCTTCTTATTTTTAGCGAAAGAAGTGGGGGTGGGAGGGATTATAAAGTTTTTTTAAGTTGGGCTAGATGTTGGACTAAACTAAAAAAAAAAAAACTACTTGGGCCGGGCCAAAGTAGAGCCCAAAAAAAAAAACTTGGGCCGGGCCAAATGAGCCCAAGGCCTAAGTCAAACACTTGACCACTGTTAGCGAAAGAAGTGGGGGTGGGAGGGATTATAAAGTTTTTTTTTGGGCGATGATAATGTAATCATGCGGATAAAATGTAGAAATAATGTTGGGATTGGATGTTGGAATAAAATAATAAAAAAAAAAACACATAGCTTACTTGTGCCGGGCCATATGTAGTGCCCCCATAAAAAAAAAAAAAAACCCTTGGGCCGGGCCAAATGAGCCCAAGGCCCAAGTAAACACGTGACCACTGTAGATGAACAGTGGCAAATGTTTGAGGATTTTTATATGCTTATTACCATAAAATAATCCTAATTTTTTACCCTTTAAAAATCCTATTATAATTCTCATTATGGTTTTTTTTAACTTGCACACTGGTTCCAATATATTTTTATACTATACTTTTATACTTATATCATTTTTTCTCTCCAACAAAATGAATTCCCATACTCAAAAATTGGAATTTCCGGTATGCTATAACGTGACCACAATCACCAAATCCCGGGCTCGTCTTCAAATCCGATACAATAATCCGGCTCCTCTCTCAACCTCATACAAACATAATGCCTTACTATCTCAATTTTCAAAACCCTAATCTTTGTTAATCCCGAGAACTTTTGCTTATTAATTAATGAAAATTTGCAAATCAATTTTAATTCCTAATTTTCTCATAACAACAACAACCAAACCAAGCCACTGCTTCCCAACCACAATCCGACCAACAATCCTTCCACCTAGTTGACGAAACTGAAGACGAAAATGAAGACGAGCCGGTCCTCACCCGACGTCGAAAAAAACACGTGGCACCCGTTTGAAGACGAAGGCGAAGAAAAACGAAGAAAAGGAAACACAAGTCGAAACGAAACGAGCTCGAAATTTGTGGAGCAAAGACGAGGAGTTGATTTTGGCGGAAAGTTTTATTCAAATTTTCGAGGATCCAAAAACCGGTTGTGATAAAAAAATGAAACATTTTGGTATAAAATTCTCGATGTGTACAATGCCGAAGCCACGAGACGCGGCCACATGGAGTGTACCAAAAACATGTTGACGGGAAAGTGGACTCCAATGAATGCAAATGTTCAACAGTTAAATCAATTAGTGGGAGAAACGCTTGTTCATAGTGGAGAGAACGATGATGATTGGATGACGAGGGCGAAAATATTGTTTAAAACACACACGGGTGTGGATTTTAAGCACAAGGGCGCTTGGCTTTTTTTTGAAAAAAAAGGCACAAGTGAAAAAAAATTCCCGAATCGACATTGGCAAGAAGAAATCGTCTTTCGGTTACCGACGAGGAACCGAAGCATTTTGGAGAAGATGCGTTGCCTCGGCCACCCGGGTTACAACGAAAATCTAAGAGTCAACGTTCCTCAAACTCAACCGCTAGTTCCGGTTCTAACCCGTTGATGTATCAAGAAATGATGAAAGAGCAATACGAGTTAGACCGCAATGCAAAAACGGATGTTATCGAACGAGAGAATGAGGTTATACCATTCTCAAAGGATTGCCGAGGACATGAAAGTGCTACAAATCGACACACGCGGGATGGATCCGGTCGACGCGGCTATCATCAACGCCTAAAGGCACGAGTCCGAGCGTTATATCCACCACCAAACTAGTTGACGTGGCTTATCGTTAACTTTATGTTTTTTTAATTTTAATGTCAATTTTTTCGTATTTTTTTTTTAATTTTTATGTAATGGTTTTTATTTATTTAATGTGATGTTTTTTATTTTAAAATATTTAAATTTAGTTATATTGTGTATTTTTATTTTTATGTAAATGAAAAAAAAAATTGACCAACGGCACCAGATTTCTGATGCCAACGGATACCTGCCAAAATGTGATGCTAAAAGGTTTTTGGTGCCGTTGTGGTTTTTGCTGACGTGACATCACTTTTTAGCTATTTTTGCCAACGGCACCACTGTACCCAACTCTCTTATCTAAGCAAAATTCATATCATCAAATAAATACATATTTTATATATCAATATCTTATGTTTATTGTTTTTAATTATTGCATTTACTTAAGTTTTGTTACTTTACGGTTTTGTCTTTACATTATAGGTCGGAAAATGAGCAAGGGAACGAAAATAATAATGATACAGAAATGGGCAATATTTGAAAGAAATTGAAAATTTTATGTTAGAAGTTTAACATGGCGTATCCGAGTTAAAGTGGATACGGTGTATCCACAATATGCCAGAAGTCAAGAGAAGTCAAACACAGCCGATAAAGCATATTCACGCGCAGGTTAACTTTAGGACTGATACGGCGTATCTAATTTACGAATATACCGCATCGATGTTAGGCTTGCAATTTTCCTATTTAAACAACTCGAAATCAACATTTGGGTATCATTCTCACCCTAGTCAAAGCTAGGATTTTCGCATGACAAACTCACAACGTTTGTAGCTGCAACATCACTAGAGATCTGTTCCAAACATCACAAACAATCACATATTTATGTTTTCTTAACTTTTCGACTATAAATTCGTTTGGTTATCCCGTTTTATTACTGTGTTTTATGTTTTTTGGAATTATGGGCTAAACACCTTCGTGCTTGCCTAATTTGTATGAACTTATTATTGATTATGAATTGAATTACGTTTAATTATACTACTTTCTTTCTAAAATTATTGTCACTAGACAATAACTACACAGTTTAAGAAAAATCCATTTATTACTGCTTTGAATTTTGCAAAAATAAAAAAAGACAATTTTACCTTTTGACAATTATTTAATGTTTTCATAGAGTTTTTTAGATAACAATTTTGATTAAAGGCAATATAGTAAACTTAAACAATTTCAACAACTATATATAGTAGTGGACAATAATTTTGAGACGAACTGAAAAAGAAAGATGGACAATAATTTTAGGACGGAGAGAGTATAATTTTGTTGATAATTATTTGTGTTTATCGATCCAACTATTTGTTTATAAGTTTATTACGCCAAGTTTATTGCTTAGTAGTAAATATATAGGTGACCATCCTTATATTTTTTGCTTGTATCATAATTATAATGATCGTTTGTTAAGCATACATGATGCGAATTGTTACAAACGTACAAGTTTTACAACCCTCCTATGCAGGGTGTATCTAACCGCTGTAGTGTAGTATAGGCAAGATTTAGAGGGTTATTATCGTTCTCTATGGTAATAGTTTGGGTAGACTCGAATTGTAAGTTACTAAGGTCTAAGAATTGAGGGAAGACTATTTTTGTGTTTTTATATTTTTTTAGAAAGCAAATTAAAATATCAGGTTTTGAAGAGGGTTGATTAAACTACTATTAATTATGCAAGAAAGTAAATAGTGAGAAACTCGTATAGTTAAACAAATATGTTCACCTAATCAAGCATTATTCCCTAGTTGCTCTCTTTAATTCTATTGCCCGTCACCCTCATGAGTGTAATGTGTAAGTAAAACTTTTACGTTTGACGGCATTAGGCCTGCAGACACCGCTCACGTCCAATAGTAAATTTATGCGCACTAAATACTTAATTTAGAATCCACCCTTACGACAAACTAGATATGAAGATCTAGAATGTGGGTATCCTCTAACCTAATCACGTTTTTCTAGACGTCTATGCTCTGATATAAAGATCGAATAGTTAGTTTTCTAGAGCCTAACGTGCATACCACTAACGAAAAGCAATATAAAAAGAGATTACAAATTAAGTTTCATGCAATCATAAGCAAACACATATTAAATTTAGCCAATCATGTTAATTGAAAGCGAAGAACGATTAATCAAATAACACATAGACATATTGAATGATTAAAAGGGTAAAAGAACTTCACTTCAATTAAACATGGAGTAACAATGAGTAAACAAACCCTAAAAATCGAGTATAATATTAGCTACAAAGGTTCTCCCAAGTTTCCACACGAAAATATGATATATAAAGGGTTGTATATATAGAAGTTGGGTTCTGACGGCGTCACTAGGGTTTCCTAACGCCGTCAGCCCGTCGAATCTTACAAAGGGTTCTTCTTGTTGGTTGTTGTGACGCCGTTATAAAATGTTGTGACGTCGTCGCCATTTAATCCTGACGACGTCAAGGGTGATTTGTGACGCCGTCTCCACGCTCTAAGAAGTCACACTTTTAATTAAAAACTTTACTTTCTGGGCACTTTTGGTGAAGGCGTCAGAATAGAAGTCGCAAGCTTGAAAAGTTGTATTTTTGTCCAGTTTCTTCTCGAATCGAGCCCAAGTCACATGCTTTTTCTCCAAATGCTAAAACATTAAAAAAATGATTAAGTACAATATTTGGGCATAATTGCATGATTTTGAAGGTTAAATGGCCAAAAAAAAGTGTATAAAATGACACCTCATCAAATACCCCTACACTTGAAATTTGTTTGTCCTCAAGCAAATGAGCTTTTCAACCTAGTAAATAGCAAAGTCCAAGGGCATTTAACCTACTCAATAAAGATAATTTATAGTACAAACAGATCAACCTCGTAATTAAAAGCACGGAAATTATATATTAGCACATCACATAAGTGTTTGGATTCTCTCTTTCACTCGGTGTAATTATGAATTATAACAATATAGGAAACGAGAAAATAAACATTTACTACCTGTCATAGCATATAGATTACCATAGGCTTGATAAAGGATCAAAACTTCCACCGCTTTGGCGTAAGCACCTATGAATTACTATCAAAGAAGTATTTTCAAGGGTTGTAACGTTAGATGTAGGGTAAAGGAAATCACGGTTAGAGATAATGGGGGAATTTTTACTGGTGGCAAGCTAATTATTTACAAGACTACATGTAAAAAGGCGTTGCTAAGCAAAGACTCGATAGAAACTAGGACAAAAATACACAAATCTATATCAAGCTTTTTCTTATCTTTTCTTGACTTTTTCTTAACATAAAAATAGCAAGATGGCAGCCCGTATATTCTAACATATTTTTTTGTTTTTTTTAATTTTTTTCGATTTTTTATATATACACTTTTGCCCTGCCATCTGCTAAAAATAAATAAATATACATGACTCGAGGTTTATAACGACACCTCTACACTTGAGTTTTTATTAACTCAATAATAACTAACTAATGATCCGAATTAGAAGGATCAACAAAACATGGAGTATATTAAGCAAGTATGGGGTAATAATTTGACTTCTTTCCCATTTCTTCATATAATAAAAACTATCATGAATCCCAATCATCCCAAAATTGTGTACAATAACAATATACTCGACTTAGAAACCATGTAATCAAGCAAACAATTAACTAGGGTTAAACAATTGTGATAACAATAATGTACTAAAAAATAAGTAAATACAAAGAAGGCTAAGGCGATTTGGATTAAACATTTAGTGGGTTGTAAACAATGCTCTTTATTAATAATCCAAAATCCATCAGAATATTACAAGAACCGCGAAAAGGATATGCTCAGAAGGGTGTACTAGGGGTATCTTGCACTAAAAATGAGTGCTAAGCAAAGGTGTGGGGGTAGTTATATGACCAATGAGATCATCATAACTATAACAAATGCATGCTATAAATAAAGGTTATCATAATGCCTCTTATCACTTAGTAAATCTTAATCACACGAATGCGACACTAGCAGTCTTGGGATGCATCGCTAAAGCAAGTTCTAGAATCTATAATATTACCGGTACACTCTCATAAGCATTAAAAATGAATGCTTTTATATTCCTAAAGATCTAGTGGCGAACCTCACATTTTGGGGGTGGAATTTTTGAGTGGTAGGGTTTTTGTGCTAGTCACATATCTGCTATCCATGAGACGCTTCTAATATTACAGTTTCACCGATATATGCCTTATTTTTTTTAAAATTTGGGTCAAAATTACCGTCCTAAACTATGTTTCGGTATATTACACATCTTTTTAAGAAAAAAATGCATATGAACGAATAATTTTGAAGGCTTTTATTACCCCTTACACTTATTTTGAACATTGTCCCCAATGTTCTACAACTACTCGAAAATGAATAAAGGGAAAATAAATAAAAGACGAGAGAAACTAATGCTCCCATGGTTTGCTCAACAACAAAGAAGAAACGAGATGATCCGGCTAAATATTCATCCAAGTGAAAATCCAAAGAACTTTCGGACTTTCCTTATCTAATATAACCTGAAAATCAAAGGCAAAAACAACCATACCCAGTGTAAAATCAAACCAAGATAGATCATAACAAGATGTAACTCCAGACTTAGAAACAAACTGAAATAAAGGATATAATACTTGTGACACGAATTATAAGTATCAAACAGGAAAGTTTGGATTTTAAAAATCTGGAAATTATACAAAAAATAATTTTTCAAAATTCAAAAAATGCAAAATTTATCTTTTCTGCAGGCCTGATGCCGTCAGGCATTAATCTTGACGCAGTCAGAATCACCTGACAGGAATTATGTTTTCGTTTTCTAGAAAAATCCTATCTTTTGATGTCCAAATTTCTTGTAAAAATTCACAAAACTTATCCACAAGTATTTAACACAAACAAACAAAAGTAAACAAAGCATGCATAGAAATTAATCACAAATCATCACACAATCAATTTAGGTTTATAATAACCACATATGATCTCCCCTACACTTATTTAATGCAAAGTACATTTAATTACCAATAAGTCGAAGTCAAAAGCAAAATAAAGAATAATTACATAACAAACTAATCATGCAACAATTTATAATAAAAAACTAGCATGCAAATACCTTAAAAATTAAAATCACAAGACAAATAAAGCAAGTAAATAAAAATGCTCAGGTTGCCTCCTAAGAAGCGCTTATTTTTGTTCGAGTCACAAGCCTGACTCTACGCTTATTTGACGCGTAAAGGGTAGGTCTTCCCTACACTTAAGGTCAAGTGCAGGTGATAGTAACAATACATACCTTTGGGGTAGAGATAAGCTACGTGAGGTGAAGGTGGTGTATAATTGGTCATAGGATCTACTGCCTTTATCCTAAAATTACCTGGACTATATGTGTTGATGGGTGGGTTGGTTCCTCTTTTGTCTCCTAGATTTAAGTCTAAGGATGGAAAATTGAGTAAAGGTTAAGGCTTCAGTTCATCAACACTAGGAACTTCCCTAGGACTAAGAAAGAGGTCATGATTACAAGTATTCAATCTTAAATCAGCTAGTTGTGTTTGGTCAAAAGATTCTACCTCCATCGGGATTCCTATAGTCTCTTCTACTTCTTTCAAGTAAGTCACGGGCGAGGTGTATACCTCAAATGATAGGAGGACTTGTCGGGTACTTTATGGGCTTGGATTATCCACCTTATCCCTTTCTATATACCTAGGCATCTCAACCCAAACCTTCTCACTCCCAAACAATCTTTTTGCTTGAGCCCTCAAACTTGCTAATTCTTGCTCAATAATAATGATAACCGAGTTGTCCCACTCTTTTGTCCCTGGGCAAAATTCTCTCTGGTTTCCCATGCTTCTTCAGCACTTAATTCTCTAAGATCCCTGTCTGCAGCAAAGTCAAGGTCCATTTGGGTATAATGGTTGACATGACTATAAAAGAATTAAATTTGGGTCCATAAATCAAGGCCATGATAAGGGACTCTTTGGATTAAGTTTTTGAAATGAGTCCACACATCAAAGAAAGATTCATCTTAATGTTGTTGGAACATCAAGGTATATCATTGGAACGGAAATGGTGTGTTTGGTGGTTTTCAATTCATCATGATAATAAATGAAAGAGTTACGAACAAAAGACACAAAGAAAAGATAGACTACGAGAAAGCTAACTAAAAAGGAAATAAAAAATCTCACTTGATAGGGATCTCGTGAGTAGACCTAAGCTAAATAGAATCCGAAACCAAGACTATTCCTCGGCAGCGGTGCAAAAAACTTGATGCGGATTGTTGCAAACACAAAAGTTTTACAACCCTCTTATGCATTGTACCTAACCGTTGTAGTGTAGTATAGGCAAGACTCGGAGGATTATTATCGTTCTCTAGGGGAATAGTTTAGGTAGGCTCGAATTGTACGTTACTAAGGTCTAAGGATTGAGAGAAGACTATTTTTGTGTTTTTATATTTTTTTAGAAAGAAAATTAAAATCTCGGGTTTTAAAGAGGGGTTAATTAAACTACTCCTAATTATGCAAGAAAATTAAATTGTGGGAAACTCGTATGGTTAAACAAACGTGTTCACCTAATCATGCACTCCCTAGTTGCTCTCTCTAATTCTATTTTCCGTCACCCTCATTAGTGTAATGTGTAAGTATTCCCCTAATTCAGCAGTGTGTTGGTAAAGTCCGCTATCTACGTGACAACCTAGATGGTAGTTACCTGCAGACACTGCTCACGTCCAATAGTAAATTCACGCGCACTAAATACTTAATTTGGAATCCACCCTTACGGCAAACTAGATATGAAGATCCAGAATAGGGGTATCATCTAACCTAATTATGTTTCCCTAGACGTCTATGCTATGATATAAAGATCGAATAGCTAGTATCTCGAGCTTAATGTGCACACCACTAACAAGAAGCAATATAAAAAGAGATTACAAACTAAGTTTCATGCAATCATAAGCAAACACATATTAAATTTAGCCAAGCATGTTAATTGAATGTGAAGAACTATTAATTAAATAACACATAGACATATTGAATGATTAAAAGGGTAAAAGAACTTCACTTCAATTAAACATGGAGTAACAATGAGTAAACAAGGGTTTAAAAACCCTAAAAATTGACTATAATATCAGCAACAAAGGTTCTCCCAAGTTTCCACACGAAAATATGAAAAATAAAGGGTTGTATATGTAGAAGTTGGGTTTTGACGGCGTCACTAGGGTTTCCTGACGCCGTCAGCTTGTCGAATCTTCCAAAGGGTTCTTCTTGTCGGCTGTTGTGACGTCGTCATAAAATGTTGTAACGTCGTCACCATTTGATCCTGACGGCTTCAAGGGTGATTTGTGACGTCGTCTCTACACTCTGAGAAGTCACACTTTTAATTAAAAACTTTACTTTTTGGGCACTTTTGGCAAAGGCGTTAGAATGGAAGTCGCAAGCTTAAAAAGTTGTATTTTTGTCTAATTTCTTCACAAGTTGAGCCTAAGTCACGTGCTTTTCCTCAAAATGCTTCCTAAATGCTAAAACATAAAAAAAATGATTAAGTACAACATTTAGGCATATTTGCATTATTTTAACACCTCATCAATACGTGAAACAAATAACTAAGACTAGAGGTGAATCTAACTCTATGGTTAAACATAACATAAATAAAACTTATAGGTTAATGAAAATAATCTTATATAAATGAACATTCAAGTTGAGATTAGATAAATACTATGACTATTAGGTTTATAAATCACCATAATTAGATGAATGCTTAATGTGTGACTCATATATTTAACATCCTGACTATCAAGTTAACTTACCGATATTTATAGGCCAGGTATCCGTCATAATCTAGTGTAGTTTACATTAGATTCACCAACAAGTTAGGAATTAAATATTGCATTAATTGATTTATAATTGAACATAGGGAATTAAGCTAGTATACATTAGGCGTGAGGACGACATCGTTTTAGCATTAATGAGGGTTGTTTTGTGTTTAATGAGGTTGTTTTGTGTGTGTGATGTGTCGCTTGGTTAATGGGTTGTATTAGTGTGTTGTATAATTTGGGCCTTAATTGCTTTCTGGTTTTAATATTGCACCGATATGTGAAGTGTACTTAACATACTTGACACTCTTCCTTAGCCCCCCCTCTCTCTCTCTCGCTCTCTCTCTTCTTTTACTTTCTTCTTCTTTAGTGGTTATGATTGGTGGTTAATTGGTGGTTTCGGATATCTATGTTGAAGTGATTCACTGTTATATGAAAGTGTACTCAACACTCTTCTTTAGTCTTTTTCTTTCTCCGCTTATTCAGTGGTTAAGGGTGGTGGTTGATCGATTATTTCAGATATCCAGGTAGAAATGTGTCTTTTAGATTTGGTGTCACAAGGATTAAAGGTATGTTTTTTTTGTTATTGTTAGTTACTCGTTTATGTTCCATTATGTTTTAGGTGTGTAAGATTTTGGAAATGGTGTATTGCATGTGTTGTTTGTAAGTTGTTTTCATGTATTTAGCTGCTTTGTTTACCTTTTTGCAGCTTTTCAGTGGTGATTTAGGACCCTTGATTGTGGTTTAGAAATTAAGGTATGTTTTGTTGTTGTTGTTTATTTTTTGGAATTAGTGTATTGCATGTGTTGTTTTCGAAGTGGTTTTTGTGCCTTTTTACCTTTTTTGTTAAATATCTGCAGCTTGAAGCCTTGATTTAAGATCATTGTTTGTGGTTTAGAAATTTAGGTATGTTTTTGTTGTTGTCGTTCGGTTTTGTAGTTTGATTATGTTTTAGATGTGTAAGGTTTGATTATGTTTTAGTCGTGTAAAATATTGGAAATGATGTGTTGCGTGTGGTGTTTGGAAGTGCTTTTCATATTTTTTTTTGTTTTAATGTCTGTAGTTTGAAGCCATGATTTGGGATCTTCGAGTGTGGTTTATAAATTCAGTTATGTTTTTTTGTCTTTTGTTTTTGTAATTTGATTATCTTTTGGGCGTGTAAGGTTTGATGATATTTTAGTCGTGCAAGATCTTGGAAATTATGCATTCGTGTGGTGTTCGGAAGTGCTTTTTGTGTTTTTAATAAGTTTTGTTTAACTTTTGGCCACTTAAAGCTTTAAATTGGGATCATCGATTGTGGTTTACAGATTGATGTATGTTTCTTTTGTTATTGTCATTTGTTTTTGTACTTTGATTATGTTTTAAGCGTGTAAGGTTTGATTATGTTTTAGCCGTGAAGGATTTTGGAAACGATGTATTGTGTGCAGTGTTTGGAAGTGCTTTTCGTGTTTTTAATTTGTTTTGTTTAATTTTATGCAGTTTGAGGCCGTAATTTAGGATCATTGATTGTGATTTACAGATTAAGGTGTGTTTTTTGTTGTTTTATTTTGTTTTTGTATTTTGATTATGTTTTAGGCGTGTAATTTTTTGTCTTAAAATTGGCACAGTTTGAGGATAGATAATGCATTTCTAGGTTTTCATACATGCTTTGGAATGAAGCCGCTTATGGAGCATGCTTTTTATGCAACAGACCTTTTGTTTTTGTCAAATGGTGTGATGCATGTTGGGTAATGGTGTAATGCATGCTAAATGGTGTGATGCAATGTGGTGAGGCAGATGATGTGCGTTTTAGAAGCTTTAAATTTATAATACTAGAAATACCAATTTTTACTAAAAACATAACACGGGCAAGTATACCTTTTCGTGTATAGTATAGCCTAGGTAAGTCCAGGTTGTTTCATGAGATTTAGCAATTCATAGATTGTTTATCAAGTAACAAAGCCAAATTGATTGTCACATATCAATTAGCCTAAACATGTGTAAAGCAAATCAAGTACCAAACCAGTTACTGATGAGGTGTCAATTTATACACTTTTTCGGGGTCATTTAACCCCCTAAATCATGCAAATATGCCCAGATTATGTGCTTAATCATTTGTTTTTTCTTTTTTAGCATTTTGAGGAAATACACGTGATATAGGCTCAATTGGAGAAGAAACGGACAAGACTACAACTCTACACCAAAGTCTCTTGAAGAATTCCATACAGTGCCTGAAGAAGGCGTTGCGATTCCTAGCGACGACGTCATATCATACAAGCGACGGTGTCAGGATTTCCATGACAGCGTCAGAACATAGCCGCCTCAAAAGAAGCCCTAGAAGATTCGACGGAGCGACGACTTCAGAAACCTTGCTACGCAGTCACGCTCAAAATCTATATATACAAACTCGTTTTAGGGTCTTTAGTGTGTGATTTTTGGGAGACGAACCCTAACTTTAATAGTTTGAGTATAGCAGCTTTTAGGCTGTTTTAAGGGACTCAAAACCCTATTATATCAGCTTTCTATCCATGATTTAATCAAGTGAAGTTCATTTATCTTTAATCACTTAGTATGTCTATGTATTTTGTGATTGATTCTTGTTCTTCTTATTTATTTAACATGCTAGGCTAGATCCTTTAGTATTTACTTATGATTGCATGAAACTTAGTATGTAGATCCTTATTATGTTGCTTCTTATGATGGATGTGCACGTTAGGCTTTAGAAAACTAGCCATAGATATTAAATTGGCATAGACGTCTAGGGGAACGCGAGTGTGTAAAAAGGATACCATCGATAATAGTCTTCATACTACCTTACCCCTAATATGGTTGATTCCTCTCTAGTGTTTTAATTTCATGTAATGTACTCTTAGGGGCCTTGTAATAGTCTTTATACTACCTTACTTGTGCGTTGCCTTAACGGAATAGTGCATAGACGGCGGGTTCGTGTAATTCGTTCATGACTTAGGAAATACTTACATAGATCATTGCAAGAGTGACAAAGCAACCTAATTTGGAGAAGCATAATAAGGAATAATGCATGATTAAGTAAATATGCTCGTTTACCATATAATTATCACAAGTAGTTTAGATTTAATTATTAGTTTAATTAGTTAAAAACCAACCAACCTCTCAAACTATGATTTTTACTTGCTTTTATAAAAACCTAAAAACATAAAAAGAATCTCCTCTCAACCCCTTAGACCTCTGTTAGATTCTGTTCGAACCTTCTCAACCTATTCCCCTAGAGAACGATAACAACTTCTAAGTCTTGCCTATACTACACTACAACGATTAGGTGCACCGCCTAGGAGATTGTAAAACTTCCTATGAAGTCCTTACAAACTGCACATCAAGTTTTTGGCGTCGCTTCCTGGGGAATAGTTAGGTTTTGAATTTTGTTTAACTTAGGTCTACTCGCTTGATTCCTATAAAGTGAGATTTTAATTTCTCTAAATTAGCTTTCTTCTAGTCCATCTTTTCTTTGTTTTATTTGTTTTGTAACCGTCACTTGACTATTCCTTTCTTCGCTATGGAGAACGCGAATCCACCACTGACCTTAGACCCACCTGTCCTACCAACCACACAACGTACAAACGTTGTCCAAGAGCTTGATGAGTTGCAGGCAATTTCGGCCTACATTGATTCTCGCCTTGAGAATATTGAGCACTTTCTTAATGATTTCGTAAACCCACCTAATGAAATTGATATGGATGACCTTGATCCTGATGATGAATCGGTAGATGCAAGCCTTGTTTCTCCTTTTCTAGATTTGGATGATGATTCTGATGATGGTGAAGTTATTAATTAGTTTAAAGAATATGGGAATGTAGGGAAGTTATGTCGCAAAAAGGTAATTAATAGCGTTAATGGGGATGACTTAGCATTCTATGTATGATTGGTTTCAGGAAGTTTGTGGCCTATTTTGATCCCTTCTTACCAATGAATATTATTACGCGGAAGGCTTATAACACTATAATAGTAGATAAGCTTGAAAGTACGGGAGTGAACTTAGTTTCTATTGTTAGGGATGTCTACGTATTCATTGGAAGCTTCACCTATGTGACCGACTTTGTAGTACTAGAAGACACAGGAGAGTTTATTCTAAGAGATATGGCAGAAGTTATGATAGGCAAACCACTTAGAGAAGTCACTAAACTTGAATATGATTGTGCTAAGGGATTAATGTCTTTCACTAGGATCTTCGATACATATACATTCCAGATTCCCCGCACTATACCTAGGTTTAAAAATTGGGGGTATGCGTCATGAAGTAGGATTCCACCCATTCATTTACTAAGCAATAAGGATTTAATAAACAAATTTAAGTATCCCCATGAGAATAATAAGTTAATGTACAAGAATTGTTTAAACCTAGGTCCCGAATACCAAGTAGACGAGAGTATGAAAGAGTGGCTTATCCGTGGGCATGTGAGCCTCCAAGAAGTCACGTAAGAACGCGTGACTCCAAGTCTAGCTACAAGACTCGTTAAAAATAAACAAAAGCGCTTTTTGGGAGGCAACTTAATATTTTAATTTCCCGCATGTAGGAGTGTCTTGTGTGTTTGAATTCTATTTCATTTATTTTTATATGTTTGAATTATTTCTTGGTCATGCTTTATTTTGTTTTTAGCCTCGTTTTAATTGCAATCAAATGTATTTCATTAAAAATGTTAAAAGAAAAATCTGGTTTATAAGAACCAATCCGAACATGTTGAATGAATTGTCTAGATTAATTCGCGTCAGTTTTGAGTCATATGATTGCGATAATTAATCTCAGGAACTATGCAGTATTTTCTACAGGAAATAACTAATAGAATCGCGTGTAGAATTTTTTTCCAAGAAAACGAATGTGAAATCTTCGCAGTGCCTGCAGACGGCTTCAGGATTTTTCCTGACGGCGCCGTGCCTCCAGACCTGTGAAAATTTAATTTTTTATTATTTTTGAAAAATTAATTTTGTACAATTTCCAAAATTTGTAATTTTCTTAAAAACCTGCAGAAACCTTGATTACATTAACACATTCATCCCATCTTTACTGCTTTCATAGAATCAACCCTCAAAAGTTTTGTTGTATATATCATTATCCCGCCGATTTTACGCCAGGTATAGTTGTCTTTGTCTTTGATTTACAGGTTATATTTGATGAGAAGAAACCCGAAAGTTCTTTGGAGTTTCATTTGGACGATCCTTGGATGGAGATTTAACTAGTTATCATATGTTTATTCTCCATTATTGAGCAAACCAGGGGAGTACTAGTTTCTTTTACTCTTTTCCTTTTCCCTTTATTCGTTTTACAGGTACTTTTAAGAACATTAGGGATAATGTTCATCTTAAGTGTAGAGGGAATAAGCCTTAGAAACTATTCCTTTAATTGCCATTTGCTTGTTCCTTAAAATGATGTGTAATATACTGAAACATAGCATAGACGGTAATTTTGACCCAAATTTAAATTTTTTTATGACTCATACCGACGAAAACCGAGTATTAATCGCATCTCATGGATATCCTTTGATTTAGGAAATGGAGTTACTGAATAAAGTTTAGTTCCTGAAGTTGAAGGTTTAGAAAGCTTAGTATTCACACTTGTACCATTATGATTCATTTGAGATTCAGAAAACTTTCCTTTTAACTGTGCTATTAACTTGTTATTTTTAGAAATCTGATCATTAAGCTTTTGTTACAAAAAGTCAGTTTGAAGTTTGGTTTTTGCCTGTGTCTGCTTGATTGAATCATAAAGCTTCTTATATTCTAACTTAATATGTTCTCTTTCCTTAACTAAGTAAGAAACCTGAAAAGCTAGTGACACGTTCTCATCCACTATTTTCTAAATCCTAGAATCCAAAACAGGTAATTCACACTGAGTCTTTTGGCTCTTTTGAGCTAAAAGATGTTTCAACTCATTGATTACGTGTAACTTGTCTTGCAATTGCACTTTTAGATCATTTATCTCAATAGATTGATTATTGATTCTTTTAACAAAAAACTATTTATTTTTCATGTCAGGATCATTAAGAATCATTTGTTCTTTGTTATTTTGAAAAGCAATATCAAGAGTAATGTTTTATTCCTCAAGTTTTGCAAACCGTTTTCTTAATTCACACAATGATTTGTTAGATTCTTGAAGATCTAAAAGTACAATGCCGAGACTTCTACACTTTCCACAATTATCAACTTCATTCAATGAACGCAAGTATGTGCACATAATATCCCTAGCGATATTTTCTTCTAAGAGTCGACCGTTGTTGATTAAAAGTTGTTTCTTTTCAATTTCAAAACTTTTCTTTGTCACAGAACATTGATCAACCTTGTCTTCCATTTGGTCAAAAATATTTTTCATTTCTTTAACCTCTGTAATAAATCCCTTTTCAAAAAGTTTGAAAGTTCCTTTTAGGTTTTAAGAAAATGGTATGACATCTACTTTAAAAGCACCTTTTATATCCGATTGATCCCAACTACCAATCTCATGAGGACACACTGTAGTTCTTCTCTTGATGCATTCATCGAACTTAGTGAGAAGATCTCATGCTTTGTTCAGATTCTTGAGAACTTGACTAGTTGATGGGAGTTTTTTAGGAAAAACTTTAGGTTTTGAAACAGTTATAGGAGGACTTGGTATAAAAGACCAATAAAGTTGTTCTGCAGACAATTGTGTTTGTGGAGCACAAATCTCATAAAGTTTGTCTAATTTGGAGTAATCAATTAGTTTAGTATTAACAACAGTTTGGTTTTCAAGCATTTTCAACCGATTCTCTTCAGCAAGTATCAAAGTTTCCTTAGAATCACACACAATTATAGGATTATGTTTAGCAATCAACATATTTCCATTATATAATGCAGGTTGTTTCCGTCGAGCTTGAGAAAGATATAAAGGATTTTGATAACCAAGAGATGTATTGTGCGTTTCATCATAAAAATTTTAAGGTTTAGTTATCATATGCATAGTTTGAGCAGATTGACCAACTTTAAAAACAATGTTTTCAAGTTCCTTTTCCGCATTTTCTAAATCCACAATTTCACTGATGTTCTTTTCATACTTTTCATACGACTCTTGTTTGAGTGTTTTAAAATTCTTCTTTAGAAAAGCAATGTGATTATTTAAATCCTTTATTTGTGTTTGTTGAGAAAAAACTTGTTTTTCAAATTCAGACACTTGTTGTTTACGTTGAGAGATTAAAGTGTATAATTCACGACTTAGATATGATTCTTGTTCAGATTGAACATCTTTAACCGTATATTCTAAAACTTTGACTCTGTCTTTATATCATTCAAGCTCGTTGGTTAATGATTCGTTCACACTTTTTGCATCTTGATTTACCTTGTTATATTTTTCTACTTAAGATTTCATTTGTTTAATTACAAACAACATTATATCATTCTTTTGTACAAGAGGAGGAACATAGTTATCTTCATCGTTTCCAATTGTAAGCATATAATCAGTGTAAGATATAACATCGTTGTTACCCTTAAGCTCATCATATGAGTCATTATTGGATACGATGTTTTCAATATATCCCAACTCTTGTATATTAGAATTAAGCACATCAGAATCATGATAGGTGTCGTAATGAGATACCTCATAGAGTGTGTCAGAATCATAACGAGGAGCAACCGTGTCATCAATGAGAGAACCAACAGGACAAAATTTTGCCATGAAGATTGTATTTGCTGTAGCTTCGTCATCACCGTCTGAATCATATGCATCAACGTGGTTTGCCTTGAAATTTGTTGTAGCTTGTAACTGGAGATCCTCACAGTCATCAGTTTCTTCCAAACTGTTAGCTAAGAAATCTTGTTTCTTTTCATCTAAAACAACTCCTGCTTCTTCTGCTTGAGCAAGTAGCATCTTATCCTTAAACCATTCAGAATCTTTCACCCTTTTCCTTGCAGTACACTGCTTAGCCATATGACCTTTACCATTGCAGTTATAACATCTAATTACCCTTGGTTGATTTCCCCTGTATTTCTAACTATATTGATAACTCGTGCTCCTCAAGCTTGATTATTTCCATCATTGCCGCATAACCTTGAGATTGTACACCTTGAACATTCTGAACCATAACTTGGCCGTTTTGAAATGTATATTGAGTTCTTGGATTAGACGAAGTTCGAAGTTGGTTATTCGTGGGAGGAAATTTAGAGCGGTACACCGAACTCAAAAAGATCATAGCTTTGTTAAGACTAGCTATTGGATCATCTGTTGGAAGAAAGGTTGGTATAGCAAGTCTAGTATCAGGTTGAAATGTTGGTGGTTATTGAACAACTGTAAGTGCATAGCTCTAAAGTGGAGGTGACTGAATAAGTTGTTGGGTTATTAGAGTGCTTAATTGGTAGTGTTGATATGGTTGATAAACTTCAGATGGTTGAGATTGATACTGTGTTTGATTACTGCTATATGAAGGAGGTGGGTTGTATGTATTTTCCAGCAAAGCAAGTGGTTATGGGAATTGTTGTCGCATTTCTCAAACTTTTTTAGCATCTATTTCATTGTGTTTGAGGAAAGCGTACAACTGATCAAAAGTTGCATTGTGAAAATTTCTTGCTTGTTTAGCTGCTGTGACAAACTGAAGAATACTAGTAATCTTTGATATTATACAAGAACTAGAGAGAGAAGTAGGTTGGAAAGTTTCTAGAGAGAGAAAGTAACATGGAATGGATGATAATATTATTATGTGTATGATAAATGAGAAATGAAAACAACCAACCACCCTCTCCAAGGCATGGAGAGGGTATATATACTACATACATGGCCAGCCATGGGCCTTAACGGGCTTCCTATGGGCCTTGGGCCAGACTAGCTTACTAGACTAATAATATAACAAACTACGGGTTAAGACTATTACAACTTGGAAGTGACCGATACTTTTCTTGTTTCCAACAATCTCCCCCTAAGGGAGGTCACTCCATTTTACAAAATTTAAACCTAGCATACTATGCTATATCTCTTAGTCTTCAGCTCGTAAACTTGACTTTCTCTTGTGAATATGTTGTAGTAATCTTTGACTTTAGGCTCGAGCTTGTTCCTTTATCTTTACTTGTAAGTGGAGATGTGATCTTGAGCACTGTGAGATCATCAACCAAGCATAATCTCGTTTCGCCATCTTGTGACTTTGTCATCTTGTGATCTTGTGACTTCTGGACCGACATGCTCATACCATTCTTGATTTGTTGACTTGGAAAGCTTTAATGTTGCATCTTTCTTGAAATTCTTTAACTTTAACACTTCGTCACTTCGAGAAAGACGTTCGGTATCAGAGTGACGGAAACTTCTTTGAAATTCTTTGACTTTAATACTTCGTCACTTCAAGAAAGACGTACGGTATCAGAGTAGCGGAAGTCTTGAAACATGTACTTGAGCTTTCATGATGTCTTTATGTTTGTCGGTCGGGTATGAGCATGTGGTTATGAATCTTGTGAGTCAGCTGGAATCAGGTACCTTCACCACCATCTTTAAGTATCCTGCATTAAAACAGTTAGCAATAAAGAGGGGGGACGAATATGGCTTTGTCATTCGCCCGTGTTTGGTTGGAGTAACCTTCGAATCCGTGAGGATCGACCTGTGATCAGGTAGATTCAATTTAAGAAGAATCTCCTTGACAGGATTTCCAGCTGAAGTATAGAATCTTTCTAACACATTTGCATTAGATTCATCAAACTCAGCATGTTCTCATTATCGGAACGTCTCAAAGCAGACAGCACGATAAGAGTGAACCAGTGAGTTACTATCTCACCGATTGAAATAGAAAAATCGATTTGAAAATCAATCAACGTGTCACTTGCTAAAGTGGTTTTGTGACACATCGAGAGTGTTAATCATTTCAAAAATTCATCATCAATCGTCAATTCATATCCTGGAACAAGTTTGATTCTTATAGAATCGCACCATCGTTTCTTTCCAGTTGTCACAAGTTTGATTCTAGCTCAAGAAGGATTTTTCATTCTTCATTATGAATGTAATTCACTCTGATGTTCTGAAAAAATCACAAGGTAATATGTAGGGACTCTTAATATTATATCTTGTAATTTTCACATTGTGTGACTTAGCATGCTGAATTAGACAAGTGTTCATAATGAGATTTATGGATGATCACTTTTGGCTATAGACTCAATAGTGCACTTTGATTTTAGTGATCTGGAGTGGAGGAGGACTGGCCACCTTTTTTCAATATCAACTAACTCGGGTGACAAAGTCGATTGACTGCGTGTAATCTCCGTAAGAAATGAAACAAGATTCTTTTGCATGTATTTTCGGACATGAAGACTTGAAGTGGGGGGGGGGCTTTTGCGGAGGGTTGTGCATAGTCGTCACTGGGTACATGAGAGTCTTCAATGTCAGGCACCACCTTTAGTGTTTCTGACAGTATATGTATTTTGACCTAGTTTCTGCCTAAGTTATGGATGGCTTCTTTTCTTTATACCATTTATCCTTACATTTCTTTTTCATCCTTCAACCCTTCATGCTTACGAGACTCATTAACTAAACACCTTGTTGGGTTTGTTTAGTATTGCCTCCATCTCAGTCGGCATTATTCCCTTTTCTTACTTTTTCTCCTTTTATCATACCTAAGGACTTCTACACTAACTAGTGGATATCCCTAGGTAGATCCCTCCGGTTCTGGCTGGATCATGGGATTTGAATACCTATGCCTAACCACCTTATATCTCCATAAATTTAAGAACATGGTCGGTCTTTTGGGTATTACATTCACAATCCTTTCAATACATTGAAAATTTCAATCAAAGTGTTTGATATAAATATCAAAAAGATTTACCACTTTGAGTGTTTTTCATCCATCACTAAACTCCCCTTACATGTGCATCGTAATCGTAGTACATGCTAAGTGTAGAGTGCATTGAGTCTATTTTATATGATCACATTTCGATACAAGTTAGATTCAGTTTAATCACATTTTCTCCCCTTATCCAAAATGTTAATCCCTTGATATTTTGGATATCAATTGATTAAACGTCCGAGGACAAAATGTTACAGAATAACTTATAGGAACATTTTAATGCTCCCCCTCAAATTATGAGGGATATGATATAGTGTTGAGCTACGGAAATTTTGGAAAAAGATTTTGAATTTTGTGAAAAGTCTTGAAAATCATCGTACTCGAACACCACATAAGCCTAAGTCTTTTACTACTTATGTACATATTCACATGTTTATTATATACGAAGATTTGACCTGAATGATGAGAACATCATATGATGAAATCATATGGTCCTTTGTAGCAGCCGTAGGTCTCCTTCGTACAATCTCCCACCAACGAACTTTTCCAAGCTCCTCATTAACCTTCTTTCTTTCAAGAGGTTGTCAATCTGATCTTTCTCTGTCCAAGCACTCTTCAGCGTTGCTTCAACTTTCTTTCCAAGTTATGAAAGTCTTTGCATCAAACTTTGAGTATGAAACAGATTCAGATACATATGTAACTTGAGCTTGTGTGGTTGGTGATGTCGGTGTTGATGTTCTCTTAGCTTCCCGCATAAACAGCAATCCTTTCTTGAGTAGATTCAGAACTTTCTTGCAAGCCGCATCAAGCAGTCTTAATCTATAAAGCCCAGATATCCAAAGTATACAAATAACTCGAAACCGCAACACCAAAGTCAATTAAGTCCCCGGATGTCCGTATTTCTCATCACATGATAGTGATGTTATAAATTGTAACACCAAAGTCAACTAAGTCCTGGATGTCACAATTATTCCCTCTAAGTAGTTGAAATGATAACACCTAAGTTAACTTAGTCCCAAATTAGACATTTCTTCCTGCAGGTTATTGGAATATTTAAAGGAATCATCATACCTATATGTACCTCTTTTATCAAATATTTCTACTCATTTTAAGAATAAGCTTAGTGATTAACCGTTTAAGGAATCCTTTATTGAATCAGTAACCAATCTTCTTACGCTTAGAATAAATCTTCTTACAACACTTCCCCCTAGTATCTTAAATGATGCATACTTGAAATCATAAGATATCTCTACCCCTATGTAGTTGAAATAGTGCACCCGAAAGTATCAAGTTAAACACTGATTTGCTCTGCGGTTATGACATTTGTCTTTCGGAATGACCTAAAATGAGAATAGGGTATGAATTCTATCACGTGTACTCATTATCTTTCTTGTATATCAATTCCTTCCCCCTTGCTGGTTTCGATACCTCGAAATCAGCAAAACCTAGTACGCACATATACTCGAGATCGTGTTCGAAGAATTGATAAGCTTAAATCTATTCTGTGAGAATCAACTAAGTCTTAAATTGCAAATAAGTCCATAAAGTTTTAAACACATGACATCTAAAGCTTGTGTAGTTAAAATCCATTAACTCCCCTTAAATTATGATCCGTCATTATTAAAAACTTTATCCGTTAATTCCGTGACTTATTTTGAAAGACCGTTTTAAAAGATTATTTGATGACGATTTCTCCCCCTCAAATAATGACCCGTTTTCTATTTAAAGAGTTGTTGTCATTGTTTGAGTGGTCGAATTGTCTTTGAAAAAATCTTTTTGTGATTACTAAAAACACTGATTCATTATGAAGATAACTTTTTACTAATAAAAATAAGATTTCTCTTATTTTAACAGATAAGAGTACTGACACGTACACTTATGGAAATATAGGAAGCACGGGTTGTGTTGCAAAGTAAACACAAGCCTTTGCATGGTCATAAAGTAGACCATGCCCGAGAATAAATTCCCGTTGAGAGGTCAAGTTTTCTTTTTGAAATACTTGCCTTTAAGATGATGACCGGGTTGCTATCTAAAATAATAGCAAGCCATTTGGCATGTTTTGAAACTTCTGCTCGAACTTCATTTACAGGCTCGTATCATTATTGAATGACATTTTTAAGACCGTAAATGTTATCGATTTTCAGAAGACATGCCATTTTTACCTCTTTTTATATTTTCTCATTTTTTTATTTTTTTCTTTGGTTTTAAAAATTTTATATTTTTGTATTTTGTTTTTATAAAAATTTTGAAAAATGAAAAATCTTTTTGGTTTTTATGGTTTTAAAATATATACATATTATACAGGATATTTGAACAGGTACCACTACTATTCATCAACTTCATCTGCCAATTGTTTTAGAGTCTCCGGCGTAAAACTTCGCATTCCCAGCTTGTTGATCATAAATTCAATTCTATTTCAACCAAGATTTTTAGTGAAGATGTCTGCCAGTTGATACTCCATATTGACAAAGTAAAGTTCGATCACCCCATTCTCAACATGCTCCTTGATAAAGTGAAATATGATGTCTATATGCTTGGATCTGGAATGTTGCACGTTGTTGCAGCATAAGGCAATAGCTCTTTTGTTATCGCAGTACATTGGAATTTTATTGAATCCAAAGCCATAGTCGGTAAGCTGTGATCTCATCCAAAGGATTTGAGCACAACAGCCAGACAAAGCAGTATATTCAGCTTCCGTACTGGATATCGTAGCGCTTTTCTACCTTTTAGACAACCAGCTAACAAGTCTATCACCCAAAAGTTACATACTATCAGAAGTGCTACGGCGTGTATCTTGACAACCAGCATGATCCGCATCTGCAAATGATGTTAGAGCAATCGAATAATCCTTCAGATACCATAGACCTCGATGTACGGTTCCTTTTAGATACCGAAAGATCCTTTTTACCGCATTTAAGTGCTTCTCGGTAGGCCGAGCCTGATACCGGGCACACATGCATATAGCAAATTATAGGTCAGGTCTACTGGCGGATCATACCATAATAGTGTGATGGATCTATGGCTTTCCCTTCTTTATCCTCATCCAGTTTGGATTTCTCCACCATTGGAGTATCCACTAGGTCACAAGAGTCAAAACCGTATTTCTTTAAAGATTCAAGGGTATATTTTGACTGGTTAATAAAGATGCCTCTGGGACTTTGAGAAATCTGTAATCCTAAGAAAAATGAGATTTTGCCCATCATTGACATCTTAGGTGTAGATGCAGCAAAGATAATATCATCGACATAAATTTGTACCAGAAGTAATTCCTTGCTGTCTCTATGGATGAACAATGTAGGATCCATTGAGCCTTTGGAGAAGTCTTGGGATATCAAGAACGAAGACAACATATCATACCACGCGCGTGGAGCTTTTTTCAACCCATAAAGAGCTTTCTTTAGCTTATACACGTGATTGGGGTTATCTTTGTCCACAAACCTATCCGGCTGGCTAACATAAACCTCTTCCCGTAGATTACCATTCAGAAACGCAGTCTTCACATCCATTTGGTATACGACCATGTTCATATGAGCAGCAAACGCAAGAAAAATCCTTATAGCCTCTAATCTCGCAACCGGAGCAAAAGACTCTTCAAACATCGATTCCTTCCTCTTGATGGTAACCATGGGCTACTAATCGAGCTTTGTTCTTCAAAACTCCTCCCAGTTCGTCTAGTGAAATCTGAACATGGTCCTTGATAAAGTGAAATCTTATGTCTATATGCTTGGATCTAGTTTTACTTTGTAGATCCACTTCAAAGTAATCACCATAACTTTGTCTGGTCAGGGTACGAGCTCCCATACTTCAAGTAATTCGAACTCATTAAGTTCTTCTTGCATTGCCTCAATCCAACAGGCTTGAGTCAAAGCATCTTTATACGTCTTGGGTTCAATAGTAGTGAGGAAAGCATCGTAGTAACATAAAAGAGCTTGCTCATGTAATTGCAGCCGAGTGGAAACTGGTCTAGCGAGTTCACCGATTATGTTTTCAAGTGGATGATCCTTAGTCCATTTGCGATTGTGTTCAGAAATTTGGTGATCAGGGTGCACAATTGTATGAATAGAACCCGATGATGAAGATTGATCAGAAAGGATTTCTAGAATTGGAACAACAAAGTACGGATCATTACCCATATGTGCAACTTCAATATCTTGATTATCTTCTTCAACATCGTTTGAAATAATGGGAGGTTCGATTTTGGGTGTTGTTTGAGAATTACTTAAGGATAGTGCATCTTGGTCAACTGTAGTTGATGAAGGTGAACCGGTTGAGTCAGCAAGAACTGGAGCAATTACTTCATTAATTGGAGCAACAACTTCAGGAGCTGGATGATCAACACTAGGTGAAGGATTGAGAAATTCATCGAACAACGGTTGAAACAACATATCCCAGTCAGTTCGCGAAGGTGGTACAAACGGTGTTGAAGGATGAGGGTTTGGCACGAGTCCTGAACTGATTGTTGCAGGAGTCATTTCATGAAGTGCGGGTCCTGAACTGCTGTGTTCAGAAGCCATTGCAGTCAGCTCATCAAAGTCAACGTGAATGGTTTCAATTATTCGTCTGGTACGTCTGTTGTAAATCCGGAATGCTTTCTTCGTGGGTGCATAGCCAATGAAAATACCTATATCGGCCTTCGGTTGTAACTTGCCCAAGTTCTCGCTATCATTCGTTGGGTAGCAGAGTGCACCAAACACATGAAGATACGATAGGTCGGGAGGTTTGTTGTGCAGAAGCTCGTATGGTGTTTTACCATGTCGACGGCGTATCATGGAACGATTTTGGGTATAACAGGCTGTAGCAACCGCTTCGGCCCATAGAAATAAAGGAGCTTTTGCATAAATTAACATAGTGCGGGCTGCTTCAATTAGCGTACGATTTCGTCTTTCAACAACACCGTTTTGCTGTGGAGAGCGGGCAACAGATGTTTCATGAGAGATGCCAACCTTCTCATAATATTCACGCAATGTCTGATTAACAAACTCAGTTCCATTATCTGTTCTGATGCGTCAGACGGTTTCCTTAAGTCGTACTTGGATCATCTTCAAAAAATTGATAATAAAAGCTGGAGCTTCATCTTTTGATCGCAAGCATTTTACCCATGTAAATCGAGAGTAATCGTCGACAATAACAAGGATGTACTTCTTTCCATTGACACTCGCGACACGCATTGGTCCACACAGATCCATGTGCAACAGATAGAGTTTTTCTTGATTGGTGTCCTCAGATTTAGGTTTGTAGGGTTTCTTCATGCTCTTGCCTAATGCACATGCAGAACACAAATGGTCCTTTTCAAACTTGAGCTTAGGGAGACCTCAAACAAGACCATGTCTGGCAAGATGATTAATAGCTCTGAAGTTCAAATGAGAGAGACGACGATGCCATAACCAGGACTTGGTTTTAGAGGCCTTTGACAAGAGACAGGTAGGAGAGGATGCCATCATATCCCCAAGAGAGAGTGTATAACGATTGTCCCCTCAAGATCCAGTTAATAAATCAACACCTTTTAGATTGCGAATGTAGCAGGTGTGTTGACGAAACGTAACTTCTAGGTTTGAATCACAAAATTGTCCCACCGAGAATAGATTATGCCCAAGTCCTTCAATGTAATAAACCCTTGAAATTGTAACATTCCCAATCTGATAGTCTCCATAACCCATAATCTTTGCTACATGATCATTACCGAATTTGACTGTACCCAAGAACTTATTGACGAAATTGGTGAGCTGAGAGCGATCTCCGGTCATATGCTTGGAGCAGCCGGAGTCCAAATACCAGAGGACAATTTGGACGACCTGCATTCATCAAGAGAGGAAGATGGAACATTGGAAACTATGGATCCCCGGGATTGACTGGGTTCCGAATTGTTAGCAGTTACAAATTTAATAACCTTATAATTGTTAATAGGAACACTAGTTTTAGACTTCCTAGGTTTCCTTGAGTAAACCAATGTGATGACAGGTTTAGGTGTTTTATTATCTAGAGCAGATGATTTCCTAAGGGGCACTTCAGTAGTTGTGGTAATCCTAGTTAAAGGGCACGCATTTCCTACTATAGTGAAGGTCCGACCAGTAGGTCTCCAGATATATCCAATATTGGTAAACACCTTTCCTGTTGGTTTCCAAACTTTTCTCTTTGAATTTTTCTTAACAGATCTAGATTTAGCACGAGCATTCACATCGTTGATAAATTCAAGAACACACAAATCTTGATTATCAGAAAGCATGCAACCATTATACTTAACACATTTAAGTTCATAATTCACATTAAGCTTGGAATGCTGCACATGAGCAGTTCCTTTAGGTGCAACAACACAGTCTTTATTTTTCAAACTAGATTTAACTTTCCTAGGGTGGGCTTCTACTTTATTCTTCAGAGTATTACTTGGTCTTTGCTGAATCTTATCTTTCTTTTTATTGCCTGAAGGTTGTGATCCGCTAGCACTAGTAGACTATTTTACTCCTGTAGAAGACAACATAGGTTTGTTAGAATCTAGGTTTAAGGTATGGGCTGTTTTTGTGTTTCTTGAGGATGTGACGGGCTCAGTGAATCTAACTCTTTTGACTTTGTTCATCGGGGTCACAGCCACTAATTATTCTCTAGAACTGTTGATACTAGGACAAGTTTTACTGATTTTAGAAAGCATCTCCTGAATTGGTTTAGTATACTTACAGGTAGATTCTAAGAGTGGATCTAAGGGATAATTAGCTTTAATATGATCGACTAGATCCCTAAGAACTGCGGCTTCTTCCTGAGAATGTTTAATATAGGCAGAGTGAGCTATCCATTTATTTAACAATTTAGGGGTTATTAGTTCCACATTAAGTTGATGCAACTCTGGATCACTAGGGTGGTTTGAAACATTATTATCAACTAGGGCTTTTCCTTTAAATTTCCTTAATTCATCCTTAAGAGCTGTAATTACCAAAGCTTTTTCCTGAAGACTTACATTTAAATCAGAAATTTCCATAGACTTTAAGTTTACTTGACTAATTAACTTAGCACATTATTCTTTTGATTGAATACGTGTTGGTTTAATCGAGTCATAAAGTTGCTTATAGGTCTGCTTCAAATGCTCATTCTCAGCAATAAGCTTTGTCACCTTATGATCCAATTAAATATTTATGGTTTCAATATCTTCTAAGTCCTGTTTGATCTTATCCTTATCCATATTTCCACTAAGAGATTTGATTCTCTCTTTTAACTTCTTAATTACCGTGTCTTTCTCTTGGGACTGAGCTTTCAATTCATTTAATTCAAACAATTGATCAAAACTTTAAACACTTTGATTTGAAACAGAATTTTCCCTTTGAAAAATTTCCTGTTTAAGTTGAGTGTCAACTTCTAAAGAGATGCAATGTTTTTCAAGAATGGTAAAACTTTTGAACAGTTTATCGTAAGTTTCCCTTTTAACAAAATCCGTTTGAAGCTCGGTCTCAAGTTTCAGACACTTTTGACATTCATGCACATTCACAGAATCATTCTTCATGTAAGGATTAACAAGTAAGTTCACAATATCTTTGCTCATCACTTGTTCCAAGAGTTGTTCATTTTACAGCCTGTTCCATTTGATAGAAGATATTTTGGACTTCAGAAAGTTCATCAACCAAATGTTGGTTGAATGTGCTAAATAAGTCCTTCAGAGCTTGTACAAATGGAATTATTTCATCCCTAAAACAAGCTTTTGTATGTTCGAAACCCCACGAACCCTCAGTGATAGCTGTGGGTGTGGTCCTTTCTTTGACTACCACATCAAAGTTAGCAAGATGGTGTTTAAGTTTCTTCAAACTCGTGTTAACCATGCTGACTTTAGGAAGTTCTTTTGGAACCTCAACATTGGTGGGTCTAATAGAAAGTGTGGGTTCTGAAGAATTCACAGAATTCTGAGACCAAAAGGCTTGTTCAGCAGATAATTCAGTTTGTGGAACAAATCGTGTTGAAAAATCTTTATAAAGTTGGTTAAGAGCAGCATAATCTATCGGTGTGGTATCAACTTGCTTTTCCTTTTCTAACATCATATTATCCTTATGTTTTAAAAGCATTTTGGAACGACTCTCTTCAGCAAGTGCTAAGGTCTCTTCTGAGTCAGGAATCACAATAGGATTAGTTTGAACAATAATATCACCAACATATAGCTTTGGTTTCGACTGCTGAGCTTTCTGCAGATAGAAGGGATTTTGAAAACCTAGAGCTTGTTTAGTGGTATTATCATAGAAAAACTGAGGTTTCGTCAACATGTGAACAGTTTGTGCAGATTGATCTCTTTTAAAAACAATATTATCTAGATGTTTGATCTGCTTTTCTAGAGCTATTTCTCTATCAATGTTCCTAGATTCTTCTTTCTTAAAATCATTTTTTAGAAGAGTAACCGTTTGTAATAAAGATTCCTTTTCTTTTAAATGTTCTGAAAGAGTTTGTTTAAGAAGATCAATCTCTACAGACTGTGCACATGTGTCTGAAACGTTATCCTTACTCCTTAAGTCAACATTTTGTCCTTCTTTCAAAACTTTAACTTGTTCCTTATATCTTTCAAGCTCAGCAGTTAAGGTATCATTGACACTCTTATTTTCCAGATTAGTCTTGGTACAATTAGCTACTTGGGTTTTAAGCTGTTCAATCACAGATAATATCAAATCATCTTGTTGTGCAGAGGAGTTAGAATTATGAACAGTCTTTGCTTTGTTGAGATTCAATTCACCATACTGGAGAATAAGGAATGATATTGCTATCACTGGTTATTTTAGTCTCTGAATGATTCACAACATTCGACTGTTGAGAAGACGACATCACCTGCACAACTTGATTTACCGCATTATTATTCATATTATCATGATTGTGTACCTCAGCAAGAGCATCTGAACCATAATGAGATAAATTCGCCATGAGAGCAACTTTGGCAGAGTTGAGTTCGTCACAATCAGAGTCATATGCATCCAAATCATCAGTTGAAAAAGCTGTCATTGTGAGTAATGACAGATCTGTGTGCTTTGACCTTCAAGAATATCTGGATCTGCCAAAAAAGCTAGTTCCTCCTCATTTAGAATTTGACCATGTGCTTGAGCTTGTACCAGCAACACTTTCTCCTTAAACCACGAATCATCCCTTTTTCTCTTTGGTTTGGTGCACTGTCTGGACATGTGACCTTCCCCTTTGCAGTTGTAGCAAATAACCGTCCTCTGTTTTCCAGAATTGCTTCCACTTGCTCCTGGAGTGTAAGTCCTTGAAGTACCCGCAGCAAAAGAAGTTTGTCTCCCCTGAATTGGTTATAGTGTCACTCTTCCATTATTGATGGTAGCTTGTTGCCTAGGGTTAGACGAGTTTCTCAGCTGATTATTGGTAGTGGGATAACGGGAGGTGACAACTGCAGTAAAAAACGACATCATGTGATTGATGGCATCAATAGGATCATCACCTTTCTGGAACACTGGAACAATTAGACCAGAGTCTTGTTGGGAAAATTCAGATTGTTGGTTAATTTGGGGAGGATATTCTAATTGAGGGATGGATGATGATGGAGAATAAATGTTGTGGTGAATTGATGATTGAAAATCATTAGATGGATAAGTTACTGAAAGAGGTGTTGATGATTGATGAGTTGAGTATTGTTGAGACTGATAAGGTGAACCATACTGTGAAGATGGATATGTTGAAGCTGGTGGTTGAAGTTGAGTGTTTTGGTAAGTGTGTTGATGAGTTTGATAAGGTGACTGTGTTATTTGGTGAGATGCAACTAAAGCAAGAGGATCAGAGTTACGTTCATGCATCAAACGAACTTCATTTGCATGTCGTTCATGTTGTTCCAAGTAAGCATGAAGCTGATCAACATTGGTAGTATGCAAGTCTTTGACCAACTTAACATCATACCCAATTATGCTCCATTCATCATGGAAGTGTGTTTAGAAACTTGGTATTACTTGAAATATGGCTCCAATGCATCTTGTAGATGTTCATATCATTCGTAGCATGTAAATCTCAAGGAAGTACTCGTGTAACGACTCTCTATTCTTGTAAGTGAAACTATCCAAATTCCATAGTACAACTTACCCTCTCGTTCTTAGCTTTGTTATCGTCTGTTCCTTGCATAGCAGTTAAATCTTCTCTAAGATCCTTGGGCTACACGATGTTGACTCACAAGAGCCTATTTCTGTTGGAAGGCCTTGGAGAATGATATTAATTGCTTTGATGTCACAATCAGCTTGAATGGCTTCTGCAGGGGTGAGCTCAGTATATTCCTTAAGTCTTGTTACACCATCCACTGTGATTGATGGCCAGACGAGTGGACCTTTCTCAACGGAAGCAAGGATCATTCTACCATGTGGTCTATTCATCATATAAAGTTCCATTATGCTTTTCCATGAATCATACAAATGTTTTTCAAGCATCGGTGGTTTATTGTCACCACCCGAGAGAAGTGATTTATCAGCAAGAGTCGTCATTGATAACGTGGTATCAAAAAGATTACTAATTGATCGATCGGTGGTAGAAAGAAATTGTGTTTGAATGTGTGGTTGTTGAGTCTTGAAATAATTCTTGAAACTACACGGGATTTTACAATTCTCGACAAAACCGGGAAAACAAGTTAATGTTTCACGGGATTTTACAAGTCAAAGAAATAACCATATAATTTAGAAATTTAGAAATTTGAGTTTGTTAGGTGTTGGTTTGAAAGTTACTAGTTCGGTTTTCACTTCGTTCGGTTGTTAAAAAACTTTACTAGTTCGGTTCCCAAAGGAGTAACTTAGTTTAGTTGAAAACTAGTTCGGCTCAAGAGAAAAATACTAGTTCGGTTGGTCTTGTTCGGTTAGTCTGGTTCGGTTCGAGCTAATAACAACTAGTTCGGTTCCAACTAATAACAACTAGATCGGTTCCACTGGTTCGGTTAACTCGTTCGATCTTCTAGTTCGGTTCCAACTGAATCAACTAGTTCGATTCTAACAGAAGCAACTAGTTAGGTTCCAACTAAAGAAACTAGTTCGGTTCAAACTAAAATCAACTAGTTCGGTTTCAACACAAAAAAACTAGTTCGGTTCCAACAAAAACAACTCGTTCGGTTACAACTACAACGACTAGTTCGGTTAAAACTATGACGAAACCAAAATTTTCAAAACTCAAAAAGACACATTTTTGATTGGTTTTTTAAAAAAAAAATCTTGTACAACTAGTGTTACTAACCCTATAGGAACAAGAAAAATGACAACTTTAAGGTTTTTAAGCCAAAAAATTTTAAATCATGATTTTGCTCTTTGTAAAGGTTTTGAACACAAATTAAAAGACAAAACACAAAAACTAAACACACCACTCCATGGCTCTTGATACCAATTGAAGAATACTAGTAATCTTTGATATTATGCAAGAACTAGAGAGATAAGTAGGTTGGAAAGTTTCTTAAGAGAGAAAGTAATATGGAATAGATGATAATAATATTATGTGTGTGAAATGAGAAAATGAAATAACCAACCAACCAACCACCCTCTCCAAGGCATGGAGAGGGTATATATGCTACATACAAGGCCGACCATGGGCTTTACTAAGGCTTCCATAGGCCTTGGGCCTTATTAGCTTACTAAGCTTATCATATGTTAACCTACGGGCTAAGACTAGTATATATTGGAAGTGACCGATACTTTTCTTGTTCCTAACATAGACTTATTGAATTCTATATGTTCTTACAGATCTTGGGTGAGGTGTCGAGCCATGAGGTAGAGGAGGTGTGCTTGCTGGCTGTTTTAGTAAGTACTTATCTACTTCCGAAAATACTCTTATTCTCAAGCATAATGAGCACCAAAAATATACATTGACAAATGAGCTAGAGCTAGAAAAGGAATTATTTTGACGAAAAAAGATGGAATAGAGTACAAGTCAGGTGTCCTTTTTAAAAATAATAAGTTAAGATCAGCTGATCATTAAGAATCGTGTAACTTTTCGAGGTTGAATTTTATCAGTGCTTAAATTTATACATATTAGAGGAATTATGTATGTGAAAGATTTTACCTACTTTAAACAACACGTTTCAATAAAAGCAATTCGCGTATGAACATGGGCTACCTTTATGTTCAACACTTACTCTAATAATCACCCTATACTTGGAAGTGTTCACCACCATTCTCAATAATATAATTTGAAAAACCGTGCTCGTATTTTATAAGTCGAGCCACTAATCACGCTAACTTTAAGTTGCGTCCTTGGTGATCATTTTGACGATGCATCAATTTTTAAACTCAAAATGATCCACATAACGGATGTATAGGCCTACATACACCCCCTTTATATTATTTCCAAAACTTTATAGGACAAAGTCCTTACTATAATTTGGTAATGATAGATGAAAGCGATGAAAGATTAAATAATTAACTTTCCAATTAGAACAAAGAATCTATCTTTTAAAAACTTGTGGGTTCTTTTATATATGGTCGCATCAATCATTGACTCGGGATGGTCAACCTGGGCAAGCCACTTACCACAATAATCTTGGCTCATAAACTTACACTTTATGACCACATGTGCTTCAATTGCTTATTATTTTTTTTATAAAAATCGAATATAATGAAGAGCTCATATTTCTTCAATTAGCTCTTTTATTTCTCTCACATACAATTAAACATAGTATTCACATATACTATAAAATTATCAAATAATTAAAACACCATTTATACTAGTAAAGTATGCCATTAATCAATTTACAACTCATTCCTTACAATGTACAATATAGCTAACTCATAACATTCAAATAAAGCGAAATACTTCTAATAGTGTCCACGGGGTAAGAACCCTAAATCTCTAAATGAACGGGCCTCATCCAACATCCCAACACCCCAATTTCAAAAATCTCCACCACATCTCGATCACGATTTTTGTAACTAATTTTCCAACAACAGTGTCTTCTAAAGATTATGGTAAGCTTTGTGATAGGCTAGGAGTGGTTGCAGATGTGTACATCGCACGAAAGTTATCAAAATCAGGTCGTCTCTTCGGAATTCGTTTCGTTTTCATCAAACACAGATCAAGCGAATCTATTGGAAGACTAAACAAGGATCTGTATTGGGATTTTCATCTCATCTTTTGCTTCAATTGCACTCTTCGATCGACATCAAAACTCACAAGCCGAATCACTCCTCATCAGAAACAATCGAATAACACTAAACCTCACGAAACGGGTCCACGCTAGTCACACAACGGTATGACGAGCTTATGCATCTGTATTGAATGTAGGAGGGGACAAAAGCCGGTAATGGCTGGGCCAATACACAAAAAATGATCACCCTCTAAAACTCTGATGTTATTGGAAATTTCATCTGGATCTACTTCAAGTGTACTGTATTCTCGCCAAAGGCGTAAGGATGTTCATCACTAATAATTAATATTTATCGCGATTTAAAAAAAGAAGGATTCTCTGAATTCAAGTGCAAATACAAGGGGGACTCTGGCTCAGAATTGAAATTCAGCAGTGACGATTCAAGGTTAAAGTTTCAAAAATACGGAGATGGCGAAAATTGTATCTTTACCCAACGAAAATGTTTCACATAATTTCATCCCGATGAGGGCGAATGATCTGGATCGAAATAGATGGACGCCACTCAATGTCATGTGAGCTACTAAGCCATTTAAAAGATAGCCAGGCAATTGGGAGAAAACGTTTTTGTTAGATGAAGACAGCTGATGAAATATTGCAAATGGAAAGGGTATGTATCAAAACAAAAAAAAACTCACATCATGGATGTGGTGTCGGTATCTATCAAGTGGAGTCAGATACCAGGTTAGAGTTCCGTAGTTTGCAAATTGGGTACATGATTTTGCTTCACTAGAAAACATCTCACAACATGATTATGCGAATCTCAGAGGCGTCGAGAAATGATCAGGATATACAAAGTAAATCGAGTCACAAGAAGAATGGGAGATCAATGATAATGAAGGATCAAATGGGTTACAAATGAACGCTCCTGTAAGATCGATATGGACTCTTTTTGAAGAAGGCGAGATCATAGGTGAACTCGAATGATGGTGTGTCAGGATTGTATGGAAAAGAAATTGGACGATGATGTGGAAAAAGAAATTTATGATTGTTCAAAATTTACTGAGAAATGTGGGGTGTAAATAATAATGATGTCTAATAATGTGATAGGTGAGGATTCTTGAGGATCATTTTGATGGTGATTGTGGTAATAAAACCATATGAAGATAAATCGCGGATGTTAACCCATCGACTAACGTCTCTTTGAAAGATAATATCCCAAAAGTTCAAATGATTCTAAGCATTGAGTCTCATCTACGCCCCCGGGTAATGATCTAAACATTGCTAAAGAGTCTTGTTCTACTGCTCTTGATTATGTGGTTCCTCTAATTACTGGACGAGCCTAGATTCCTGAAAAACGCTGGAGCTATAGAGAATCCATAAGGAATATTCAAGGGTCGTTCTCTCGTCTGTCGCAATTACATATGGTGGAAAGATTATTTTCCACTCGCGTATTTACAGATTTGGACATTATGACAAATGTAGAAAGAAACTATTCTCCTACACAATGCAATAAAGAAGACGAACAAAGATATGCCGTCTAGATCTCTTTGCATTGTGTACGAGTTGCAACGGGTGTTCGGCTCGTCATGGGAGGTCTTTTTTTTTAGCGTGCGTTGAGGATCCCCTTTTGATTTCAGTAGCAGTCGAATTTTTTTGTCGTGGTTTGTTTTGTATCGTTAGAACTTATTCTGTTTCTTTTTTCTTTTGTCTGTTGGATCGATTTGCGTGTGACTTTTTCTTGCTAGCTTCTTACTAGCATTTTTTAATAAAATTTATAATTGCCGTTCAAAAAAAAAGTGTCCACGGGGTAATGCAAAAATGATAGCACCAGGATGAAGGCAAACTATAAACTTTAAAGTGCAGATCAAGTAGAGATTAGATGCTACTTATTATTAGACTTCATACGAATAAATTAGGGAACTTCAGGATCATAAATCAACATGATAAAACATGTAATGCATGGTTTTATTGAAAGTGTCGTTGTCATAATAAAACTCTAATTATGCAAAACTAGACGCCACAAGCCAGTACACTATTATATAGCAGGTTATACGTCATTTAATATTAACAAACTTTAATTAAGATATTAATGTTATTTTACCATGTCTCTGAAAGCGAATGATAATAGAACTTGAGGTCCTCTTTTTTTTACATCGTAACTTGAGGTTACGATATTAATTCTTTAAAAAAAATCATATTAGAACTTGATGTTCTAATTATAATTTTTTCTTTAACATAACATGAGGTAATGTTATTTTGATTTATCTCTTTTTAGTCATAATAGAACATTTATTGTAAACAAGAAAGAGAGTTTAAGAGATTAACAAGAAAATAAAATGCAATTATCGATAGTATTTAGGGAAATAGAAAATTACATATTCTCAAATCCACAATAGGGCCCATAAAATCTCTGTCAAATCACTGATTGAAATAGTAAGCAATACAAAAAATCTTTTGAATAACTACCTTCTAAATGTTTAGGTTATTTTGTGATTATCAAAAATCGATTGCTTAAGAAGAATATTGTAATTAAACCTTTCGTAACTTGTGAGTAAATTTATGCAACATTCAAAAAAAATAACGAGGTATTACCCCTTAAATACCATTAAAAATCACAATCCACATTTGTTTATTATTCAACTTTTAAGTATGCTCATCCCAATTCACGAAGTTCTCTAATTTACGAAACATAATTTTATTCTTCACTTACAAATATAAAATTATAGAACAACAAGTGTAAGTTAAATGGCATTCGTATTTATTTAATAGATTTATAAACATCAGTCGTATAAAATTTGAATATTTAAGGAACTTAAAAGAAAAAAACAGGTTTTATTTTTCAGATTCGATAACATTATTTTGCCTTGCAATGAGTCTAAAAATAAATCCATGGGTTTTCTTATTAAGCCTTACGCAATCACCACAACTACATATATTATTGTGTTTATATATATTAAACTGGTAACACGCGATGCATGCATCAACATACTTTAGAATGAGAAAAAATTAAAATTCAGAACAAAGTTAAGACATGCAATTCGACAAATAAAATATATATTCAGGTGCAACAATACAACTTTGATAATAATAAGATATATTATAAACCTTATATTCAAAATAAAAGAATAACAACAAATAGTATATACATAAATACCAATCAGTTGGGCAAAACTAATAAACGTCAAGTTGGTTAGTTAATATTCATAAAGAATCATATTACAAGTTAATATATATTTTTTAATTGATCCAATATCATGATATATACCAACGATTAAATACCAACAAGTAACACAGAATCAACAAACACTTATGTTTTGTTTTTTCAGTATATTATATAATGTCAGTACTACATATCACATCGCCATACACACGAATGCATATTTTAAAGCTTAACATAGCAATAAAGTCATACAAAAAGTATCAGGTAACACAAAAAATCATAACCAATGATTCAATAACATAGAACGAGCATCAGACGTACCGTAGATAATGAGAGAAAAGAAAAACAATAATAAAACTTTAGAGCGTGCTGATAACGTGTTGTTAAACAATAAAGTAAAAAACAATAAACAATAACAAGAAGATAGAGAAAATAGATAATTGTATTATTCATCTCACAATGGAGGTATGTATATATAAATACAAGATGGAGTATTTCACAAGATATAATTATAAAAAGATAACCACCAATAATAAAAGATACGGACATCCATTCATTATTTATCCATATCAATAATATACTTTTTCTTCTTTTCCTCTTTACTCATCACTTCTACTCAAAAAAAAAACTCAAAAAACACGGCGCTAAAGACTAAACCGAGAAGGAGTAACTTGACATCATTTACTTAAAAACCAAATCAGTTTTTAAAACATTTGACTCGAAGTGAATAAATAAAGGGAGTTGATTGACACACTCTTATTTTATTAGTTTTGTTATATACTACGTGATACGTGATTATAAATTTTTTATTTTGTTTTTTTTTTTTGAACGGCAAAATTTTATAAACTAGCAAGGAGCTAGAAAAGAAATTACAAAGATATTAAATGCGGGTTTTTAAGCCAATCATCCCTAGAGAACTTTCTACTACACCTACTATTACACCAAAGAAAGGAGGAAGAGACAATATTCTCAAAAAGGATCGATCTAGACGGCTTATTAACATCAAAAGTAGAACGATTCCGAAATCCCCAAATAAACCACCAAGCAACGTAGAAGACTCCTTCCAAAAAACCTTTAACTGAACCCGGAAGACGAATAGAAGAGAACCACTCGTCCCATTCTGAGAACGAACGCCAAAGCTGGAAATCGATCTCCCACCAACGGCAAACACGATGCAAAACCTCCTGAGATAGAGAACATCGAAATAACAAATGATGGACATCCTCTTCAACGAAAAACAAACCGGGCAAGAAGTGGGACTCCAAATAACACCTTTTTGGACAAATTGTACTAGTAGGCATAACACCCCGACGACTCGCACATAAAAAACATTAATCTTAATAGGAAATCTTAACTTAACCCACCAAGTCGGCTCAGAATGAGAGTGAAAGCACAAACATCAATAGCAAGACGAGTAATCTTTCACACTAAATTCACCACAGCTAGAAAGGGCGAAAATACAATCCAACGCTCATTAGACGTTGAATAGAACCACTGAATTCAAAAACGAACTTAAAATCTGAGAATTCTTGCTGTTCGAACCCCTCCTCTAACTGATCTCCGAAAAGACGTATCCATGGGGGCCACCATCTTAGCCGCCACACAATATTAGGGAGGCAGAATCAGGGCAAACAAAGCGCGACATAACCAAACACACAGGGAAAGATCCCCTCAATCCAATCCTCTGTCCAAAAACTAGATAGATTGACCATCGCCCGATACGTCTTATGAGCAATACGACAAGAATCAAATCCAGATGACTTAAGCACATGAACTTCCTTCAAAATCGAACTCCATATGGAAACCTTACGAACTTAATGAGAATCAATCTTATCCCCCATGAACCGCTTGGATAACACGAAACCACAAAGAATCATCTTGCAAAACGAAATGCCAAACCCACTTTAAGAGGAGCGCTCGATTAAGAGCGAAATAACTCGAAACCCCAGAACCCCCTTTCTTCTTGAAGCTACACCTTATCCCAAGCAATCCATGAATTTTTTTCTCCAACATTCTAGCACCTTATAAAGAAGTTACTACGAATTGACTCCAATAACCTTAAGATCACATCCCTCATAGCAAACCTTAAATGACAGTTATAAAGGGGAGATGCACCGAGAACTGATTTTAACAAAGTAAGCCTACCCACCCAATTGAGAGGGTTTCGCTTTCCATTTAGACAAACGCGATTGAAGCTTTAAAATTACATCATCCCAAGCCTTATGACGAAGTCATCCCAGCCCCCACCAAAAACCCCAAGAATAACTAACTTGGTTTCATAATATGCAACCTAAAGAAGAAGCCATATCCTCAACTCTAGACGCGAGACCCCACACCCAAAATTTTGCTCTTATGAATATTAACGTAATCCTGGACGCGAGATGGAAACAATTAAAGAATATTGATAATACCACACAAATTATATCAGACCATTCGCCCATAAAAAAAGGCGTCATCCCATAAAATAAATGAGATAAAGCCAAAGGACCCCAGTAACTGAATGCCTTTAAACACATCTTCATCAACTGCTTTACAGACGGAATTAAATGCAAGAGCTACCAACAACAAGAATAAAAAGAAAAGGCGATAGCGGATCACCTTGTTTAAGAACCCCGATGAATAGAAACTCGTCAGACGGACTCCATAACTATAACGAAGCCTTAGCAACAAATCAGAAATACCTACTAATCCAAGTACAATCTCCAGTCGAACGAATCCAAAAGCCCAAGGACGCAAGCAATAAGTCCCAACGAACCAGAGTCATCCAACTTAGCAAAATCACTTTAAAAACAATGCTTCTCTTTTTCTCTCTTTCTTACACCAATACAAGCACTTCGTATAAGAAGAAAAGGAACCCCTCCAATCCATATTAGTCTACCAGCAACAAACAGCGCGTTGAGTGGTTAGACACAAGGCAGCAATAACCATAGCCCAACGTGCTTGCCAAAATCTTAGTGACGACGATTATAAATACACCCTATTAAACTAATAGCGCGAAAATTCGATGACGCATTTTGCATCCAGGACTTTTGGGATTAAGCAATAAAAGAAGAGTTACAACCCTTAGAGAACGGGCCCTGTTTAAAGAAAACTCAACTGCTTCACAGAAATTCCGGACCAATAACCTTCCAAAACTTTTCATAAAGAATTCAACAAGGAGCAACCCGTCCGGGCCCGGTGACTTATGACTTCCACCAATCCCACACACAATCTACTCCATCATCAACGAACACATGACGCTCTCCAGTCGGTAACCTATCTTGTAGATAACCGATTCGGAAAAGAGAAACTGAGTTTCAATCTAGCCTTTGTGGGCTTGTTAAAACGAGCTTCATAGTGATCTTTAAAAGCTTTCTTCACTAAGATAGGATCTGTGCACCACGTACCATCAACAAACACACCACGGATGGCTAGATTAGACCGTTTCTTGTTAATGATTCCCATGAAACAAACTTCGATTCTCGTCACCTTTCCCAATCGCCCATCTGACTTTTGACTTTCTGGACAAAAATAAAAATTCACATATCTTCCTATCTCCTTTAGATCATCCAGGTTACCATTAAGACTTGTCGCCTAAAAACTCATACGAACATAGGCCCCATATTGATCCAACGTTTATCAATATCACGAAGCTCAAAACAATTGAGTTCATAGAACCTGCACTCTGATTTTCTTATCGATAACGACCACACCTGATAACTTTTTTGAGCTCTTGTAACTCCTTTTAAACCCGAATCATTTTATTTATTGTCCGAATAAGCCAATGCGCCCAAGTCTGTTCCACCATATCATCAAAACCAACGAGGTTGAACCACGAATGATAGAACCTAAAGGAATCGGTCAAAGTCCGACTTTAACTTCACATAAACAAAATCGGACGATGGTCCGAAAAGATGCGGTCCAAAAATAACGCCGAAATGGAGGGGGAAAATAGAAACCTACCATCGCGAACAAGGAACCAATCCAACTTACTCCCCATTTTTTCCCGCAGAAGGGTGTGACCAAGTAAACGTGTAACCCTCAAATTTAATATCCACTAACCAGAAGAAGATATGAATTGCTTAAAAAAGCTAGCGTTATTAACATTAAACACTTACCTCGTCTTTCAACATTGTACGCACTCGTTATAGTCTCCATTAAAAGTAGCCTCTCCATACCAACGGAGGTTTTCGATGTCCCAACAAAATCAGTAAATATTCCAGATAACTACCGTCCAAAGAAAGGTGAGCTGTCGGGATAGGCGAGGCTGGCGTAAACATAACAAACCACAAGAAGCTTAGTTTTACTAGGGATCCACGTCCCATAAATGGCTACAAACGAATCCGAGATCGTAACATAATCTTTCTTGAAAAAAGATCCCTCCCAAATACAAAGAATTCCACCAGAATTACCAGCCGCTTCACTAAACACGTAGTCATAATTCGAGTTACCCCACATAAACTTCACATCCTGTGAAGACACCATCTCCATCTTCGTTTCTTGAATTGCAATAAAATTAAGTTTTTTTTCTTTTCAATTTTTTTCACACAAACATAATTTATTTCATAAAATTAAAAATACAAACATACGAAAATTAAAAATACAATACGGAATTATACGAAAATTAAAAATGCAATACGGAATTTAAAATTACAATAAGGAAAGGCTTTAATCTGTTTCGTATTCTGAATCAGATTTCACTCCAAATTCCATCCTGAATAGCTCATCATGAGCTTGTTCTTCCTTCCAATATTCCTCCAATTTTTTGTTATAGATTGCATTTTCTTTTTCCCTCTTCGCTTCTTCTTCTAACACTTCTTTGAGTGCCTCTTCATCCTTAGCTAGTTGATGTAGCTCGTCCTCAGTGAGACATCATTCAGTAAGATATTCACGTTCTTCAACTGACTCTTCAATGATTGGATAAGAAGACTCTTCAATTGTTGGATAAGAAGAAATGGGAGACACTGGTGGTTTTTCGGGTGTTGAGAGATTGTTTTGGTTAGTTTTGTTATCCATAGCCGTTGAATACAGATAATAAAGAGTTGTAGGGGAAGTTATGTAAAGTTATGTGTGAAAATGAATTATGATGAATGGTATTTATAAGGTAAGTTAGAATACTAGTCGTTGGATTTAAAATTTAAAAATATAACACATATATACTAGCCGTTGGAGCCGTATCCTTACGAAAAACCTTAACCACTGTACCACTTAGAGAGTGGGGTGTGGTGGCTTAAGCCACAAAACAAAACGGGCCCACAGGCTGCCACATCAGCTTTTTACTCCACTCAAAAATACCCCTTCACTCATAACACCTTCACCTCTTCACTTGGGTCCCACCACTAACTATTTTTTTTTCTTTTCAATTTTTTTCACACAAACATAATTTATTTCACACAAATTAAAAATACAAACATACGGAAATAAAAAATACAATACGGAATTATACGAAAATTAAAAATGCAATACGGAATTTAAAATTACAATACGGAATATAAAAAACATTACATAATAATGTTAAGCTAATGAAACCGTATCCTTACGAAAAACCTTAATCACATTTTTCTTTGTAATGTTAAGGTAATGCTCTAATGGTTTAGGAGTAAAAACAGAGACATTAGCAAGTATCATAGCAGCTCCTACATGAATATCCTTTTAATAAGTACCCACATCAAGGACTTTGTAATGTACTGTTCCACGTACTGTACCCGAGAGATCTTTCATAGTTACATTTATATCGCCAAGACAATTCGGAGAACAAGACTTCACTATTGCAACAACTTGTTTAAGTTTTCTCTTTTCCAGAAAGTTATTGATGTCCCCCAAACACCCAGTTACAGTGCCACCAGTAGAAAGCACATAGTTAGTGGCGCTAATCCACGCCCCACTGTTAAAATCAGAATCCTCACCCACATCCTCAACAACTTTCTGCATATATTCTTGTGTCGACATTAAAGCCCCATCCGGATCAAGAATAAAAACATTTTCTTTAAGCTGTTTGGCTCGTTGAACAAGACCCGCATGACCGGGTATAATCCTAACTGGATTTGGGGTTGAGGAAGATGGTTCAAAACATGTGCTACTAGAGACCTGAACGGTACCCTCAGGACCGGGTATTATCCTAACTGGATTTGGGGTGTATGGAGATGGTTCAACACGTGCGCTACTAGACGAACATAGAAGAGGTGTTAAATTGAGATCAAAATCATCTATATCAAGACTGTATTCCCATGGATCATTTTCGTTAGTGAAATTGGGATCCATCTAGATAGTTGGATATTTGAATAGTTGGATAAGAAGTTGTGTGATATAATGAGGAGATGGTGAGGGTATTTATAACGAAAAAACTAGCCGTTTGAATTCAAAATTTAAAAATATAAAGTAATAACGATATTTAAAATACAATACTTTATTTAAAACATTAAATTAAAACAACATTACATTAATATAGGTCCTAGTTTATTAATCCGATGACTCGTAATATGAATCAATTCTGACCCTCCCAAATGTCAAAAAGAATTCATCATCATCAGCTTGTTTTTGCCTAATCTTTTCCTCCTGTGCTTTTGCATCCGTTACTTGTTCTTCTAGTGTTTCTCTTAAGGCTTGTTCATCTAGATATAGTTGATATAGCTCTTTCTCAGTAAGATATAAATCAGCATGTGATGATGAACAACCTACACTTTCTTGTGAGCGATAGTAGTATTTTTCCAATAGCCAAGCTAATTTAGCATCCTTATGTTTTTCAAGTTTTGCCGCCTTTCCATACATAGAAAGATTCAGCTCGTAATCTTTATCAGAACCTTCTTTTAAGAAACTGTCGATCAAAGCACGGCTCTCTTGTGAAATGTCATTATATTTCTCGTAAGATTTTCTAAGATTGTCTTTAGCTGTGCATGAAGTTTCAAATTGCAAGGCTAAATATAGAATCGCGTTTTGACGACCGTTATCTTTGTCAATTAGTTTTTGAACCAAAGCTCCGACTTCAGAATCGGTATGTGGAAGTGAACAAGGCATTTAAAAATCTTAACAAGGTATATGATATAATTTTTGTTTGGGAATAAATGTGAAATTTTGGTTAAAAGAAGTGGTATTTATAGTATAAAGAGGGTATAATTTAAAAAAATTTATTATAAATCCTAACGGCTATATATATTAAGGTTTTAAATATTTTGTCTGTTTCCTTCGTCGTAGGAGTGGCGAAGGAGTCTGATTTTTGCTAGTGGCGAGGCAAGGTGGTATGGTGGCGAGCAAAGTGGGAGGCCACGTAGGAGTGGCGAGCTTGCTTCGCTACCACACCCCTCTCTCTAAGTGTTAGTGTTTCTCTACCACCACATATTTAAATAATAGTTTGTGCCACCATTACACATTTCGTCAGGTGATTCTATGACAAAGTTTTGATCCATCAAATGACTCCATGCACCGAAGTCTGAAATGTGGATTACCAAGTTTGTGGATAAGTTAAGGGTCCTTGCGATATGAAATATTTGATGATTATGGAGTGCATAAAATATGAACAAGATTGCGTTGATGATTCCAGTCAATATGTGAAATTTTTAGGAAGCATTAGAGCAAATGATCGAGACCGACTAGATGTTCAAAACACTATCGTTTGGATTTGTGAATGTTTTAGCATACTGACGGCTAACGGTTGGCGATGGTTTTATAGTCTTCACGACATTCAACTGAATTCGACAATGAGGAAACTCTGTATCAAGGTGGACTGGATCAATCAAACTGGGATTTTACAGCATGACATAAGAAAGTTTTTTGGAAGAAAAAAGAATTACTTACAAAAGTAGGGATGAAAGTTTAAATTTTTTTGATAACCTACTTTCTCAGGAATTAAGAAGAAAATAGAAAATCAACTAAAAAGGCAAGAATAGAGGAATGGGTGACTTTTTCCCTCAAGAGTCAAAGGAGAGAGATGATGGCGACAACAACGGGTGGACATGGGTAATTGGAAAATGCAATCGCCACCTTCGGGATAACATTCAACTAAACCAACAACTGAACAAGGAGTCATACACAACCCATGCCAAAAACTCAACCAACATTATCACTTTCTATTTCACCAACTTCCCATCAAACTGGGACGTTGTACTGTACGAATGATTTCAAATTATCTATCAAGTTATGTATCACAAAAATTTCGTCAACTTTACTTTCGCTATCTGTTATGCAAACCAAATGGTAACACTATTTTGATGAAAATGAGCGTTGCATCGTTAGCCCTCAAATATACATAGTCTGGTCACCTATGTATATTTGGTGCATAGACTGATCATCTATGCATTCAGGAAGGACCATGCCATGCTGAGAGTAGTCACCTTAAAACTTTTGTCAAATTCTAAATTTCTACTAATTTTCTTGAGAAACAAAATCTTGCGTAAATGTATTTATCACAAGGAACTCTTACATCATCTTACAATAGAGTCGACATCACCTTACACCAAATCTTAAGCCAAAAAGGGGAAGGACGTATTTGTAGCCACCCAAGGACAATGTGTCGATAAGTTCAGCCATCATCAAGGGAATTGAGGTCCGTACCACTGGAATGCTACATTAAGATAACAAAGTTACCTAGCACACATTAGGAGGATTTAGATGAGATTTATGTCTCTTCATCAACATCATTCCGGAAGGCAACTCGAACTGAATTGCGGGACGCAATTCTTTTAACACGGGGAGAATGTAACAATTCATATTTTCGCATCTTTTACGACTTCAATAATCCAACTGTTTAATTTGGACTTCTACGCGTTTGTTTTTACTCCACGTCATTTGGTTAAATCGCGTAAGTTAAATATAATCATTCAACGTAAACGGGCGTCAACCTAATTAATATTTACGTCAACCAAGTGTTAGATAATTATTTTTTGAGAATAATTATAATCTTTTTGTATTTTAATTTTTTTGGTTGCGTAAAGTGGTTATGTTTCGCGATAAATTACATTTAGGCATTCTCGGAACCACCAAAATTAATCTACACTTCAACAAATACCCATTATTATAACCAATGCTCAATTTTTAAAAAACTTCACCCATGTTAACATTGTTGGTCAAATTTTAAATAAAAGAAACTAACTAGAACCTACAATTTACAAGTTTATAACTTTATAAATTAAATTATACCTTTATACTTCAAGTAATACTCAAGATGATAACACAAGATATCAAAGAAATTATTGTCACCTCCATCCCCTTGAATTCGTGGGTTAATGCCCACCTAAGGAGACACATAGCACACAACTTATCAACTTTAACATGTACTAACCTAAAACTAATTAAGACCTAGTTCATGAGTAGTGTTCTTGACCACTATGCTTCCTTATTTTACTCTTATTATTTTCTTTGGTCTTGGTTCTTCCCAACGTATTGACTAACCATTGGCATATATAACACATGCATACTAGTAGATAAAACATACAATATTTTTCTTCTTGCATAAAAGTTCACACTTTCTCTTCTATTTGGCATCCTAGCCCATCTCTAAAAATAAACCATCAAAACGAAATTCACAAAACTTATTCTAAGCTAGTATACAAGTATTTAAAGGTTAATATTTAATGGTCTTTCAAGAAGCTTGAAAACTTGGTTTGACAATCAGCAAGGGTTTAGCAAGAAAGGCTTAGGGTTTCGATTTGAGTTTGGTGTTGGTCTTCCGTCATCTATCCTACAGCACTCTGCTTCGAGTGTCACTAAAACTCAAATCATTTCCAATATTTCCATTTACAAGTTAGCATACTACATACAGTTTTATCCTTGTTATGGATCACCACCTAGATTTATTTTATATTATGGGTTGGGTTTGTAAATAAAATGTATACATATATTATAAAACATAGAATAAGTGTCGACATCATCATTTTGCGACATAGCTAGGAGGAACGCTAAGTATGTAAAAACAACATTTTCATAGTTACATAGAAGGTTGTACAAAAATAAATAATTATGAGATTTATAAAATACACATTTTATAAAATATAAAAAACCTGCGTGGCTGTTTTGAAACTTTCTGTTAGGATCCGAATCTTTTATTAATATTAGACATTTGTTATATTTAATACTACATGTTATTAAGGATCGTAAGCATATAAAGAAATCGAAAATATCCGAGTATATACTGAAAGAATTTGACGCTAATCGCAAGGTTTAACGACTATAAAATGGTATTTTAAAAAAAACTAGGACTACTTTCCATGTGACAGAATGGTCTGACAACGAAAATAAATTTATAGATTTAATAGAACTTTTAATTGACGAAGACGTGCATCGTCAAAGAATCTCTAAAACGGAGTTATAAACATAATCGATACGTACTTTCAAGAGTATCAAAGCAAACATTATGTACAAAAGACTAAAAACCGTAAATTTTTCAGCAGCTACAGATATACTGCAATTCTGAGGACCTTCGGGTCCGTTGCGTCAGAAGTGTAAAACATACAAATTGATTCGAACTAACATTTTACATACAAACCTGCACGAGTTTTATAATTTTTCGGATGTATAGTGTGTCATACTAACACTTTCCTGACATGAAGAGTGTATGTTCGTCTTTTAACTAAAATTTTGCGAAACATTATTATAATCACTTATATCATAATTTTATACATTTTTTTAAACTTAAAATATTCTTTTCACAAAATATTTAATAATTACTTATACGATAACATTATAACAATCGATTACAAACGTTAATCAAGTGTTTTTTAACAGATAAATAAATTATTGGACAAACATACTATTTTTTTATTTACGAGTACAAATACATGGATTTTATTTAACAAATGCGATTTAAATATTGTTTCACTTACAAGTTAAACAAAAAGTAATTGAACCTGGTGATTAACATACTAATAACTTGTGATGTAGTATTTAGTTATAAAATACATTATTCTCTTAAACGACCTACAAATTTAATTAGGCGTTGCATTCGTATCATTATTGTTGACGCATTCTTCGTACATGGATTAATTCCAAGTCACTTGAGGGTAAGTTCAGTAGCCCATTTCCACTAACTCTTTTTTACAAAGCTCTACGGGTGAAATCTTACATGCCTTGTTTTACTATGACACAAGTGTCTTTGAAACTTCTGCTATTTCATGCACTCTATTAGTCCTATTACCTACTTTGCCATTTAAGTTCCCTTTTTATCATGAACTGTTAGTTGCTATTTTAGTGAGCATGAGTGTTGTGGATAGATCTATTAGGACTGACAATCCCCATTCGGGTATTTAATAGCTTGTGCCACGTCAAACGGACGCACTTACCTTTGAAATAATACTTGGGTGTTTGCAACATCAACTCAAAGAGAATAATACTTGGGTGTTTGGCCGCACCAACTCTAAGAGAAGAATACATGGATGTCTGGAACACCAACTCCCTCTCATAATAAATGTTAATGTTCGGTGCCATTAGCTTAGTACAATATCATTTATTTTTGAATTCGGTGAATGTGTCACTTGTCTACTTTACTCGAAACTGGTGATCCTCAAAGTTGTTTGATCTCAATAATATTACTCGGTTTACTTAATCACTATTTCATGACTAAAACCTATGGATTCACTCAACCTTTGTGTTGACTTTTAGCATGTTTAATTTTAGGTCCTAAGGTATGAAGTCTGGATGGGAGCTGCGGGGATATCGTGAAGATGGATTATGTGTTTTCTTTAAATTCGATGCACTCTTTAACTTTTAAAAACTTATGTCATCTTTTGAAATCATCAAACTTTTAGGTTACAACTGTATGTTGAAGTCTAATGACGTTTTAAGTATGTGGGACCTACTGTGAAAACTCTGATATTTTATAATGCATCGAATGTACTTATTTAAAACGTCTCTTTGAGGTCGTTTCCTATATTTTGTTTGTTGTGCTATGACGTGGCACCTAAATGTTACCATTCCGCTTCTATCAGATTTTGGGGGTGTTACATTATACCTCCTTACAAACCTCCCGGATAATGAATCCACCACTAAACTACTCACAAACACCTCACTGCTAAACCACTTCATATAACTCAAGCCTTGGTTAAATAACCTACGTATTACACAACGAGTAACATGGATAACTATCTCAGGTCTCCCACCGAAATTGTGGACAACCGAGGCTTTCCACACCATTGCTTTTTCTTGGGGCGAGGTTATAATACCGAAGGATTGCAACCCTAGGCAATTCAATCGTACTATCGGTAAAGTCTCCATCCTTACGTGCTGGGATTCTGAAGCTTCTACAAGATAATACTGTTGGCTCAAGATTAATATTGCTAGTGAATACTTTATGCTGTTAATGAAGATTGAAGAAATAAGTCTAAGTCTTTAGTACTGCTAGCTTTGTAGTTAGTACTGCCAGTACAATGT